>PVLC010018558.1:0-31864 GCA_004027655.1 Graphiurus murinus
CCCTGTTCTCCTGCTCTTTCCCCACACACAGAAAGGCCTTGCTTTCCTGGAAAATGACCACTGCTCCAATGAATGTCCAAAGAGGAATTCTGGTGAACAAACCTAAAAATTTCATTGCTTTTACTATTTAAAAGTTATTTTTCCATCATGAAATTTATCCTTTGCATTTTTACTTTCTTCTCACATAAACTTGACTAATTTTTTCTTTTAACATTTTTGCTTTGACATTTGAACTCATTTCCATATCTACACATTATTAATATACTTAATGCATATTAACATATATTAAAGCTCCTCTCATTTCTCTTCATTTTTATCATTATTGTTTTTTCAGCCTGCAAACTGAATCAGTGCACTCTTCTGCCTTCCAATATTGCTCTTTTACTAGGTCCTTAGGCTGAATGTCAGATACTGCAAAATATTCGTCTTTTCTGAAAGGGGCCTTTGCAATTAGCCTGTTCAGGAGTGCAAGATCTTTAATTTCCACAAAATAAAAACTACCTTGACCTAACTAACCTCTTTCCTATCTGGGATAGAAAACAGTGGGAAAGGCTGGGGTGGAAAGGAGAACAGTATTGACAGGGAACCTTAGGTCTAGGTAGTGCTTTACCTGGTTATGGAAGAGAGGGGAGGGAGGAGGGAGGGAGAGAGGGAGGGAGGGGGGGGGGGGGGGGGGGGGGGGGGGAGAGAGAGAGAGAGAGAGAGAGAGAGAGAGAGAGAGAGAGAGAGAGAGGCAGTGTGTGTGTGTCACAGTGCCCTCCTACTTAAGGAAACTCCCATTTCCTTAAATCCTATAGACTAGGTACAGTGGCAGCAGGTACTTGAAACTTAGGAAGCAGAGTTTTTTGGGTTATTTTTTTTGGTTTGGTTTTTGTAGTACTGTGGATTGAACCCAGAGGCACTCTAACTCCAAGCTACACTCCCAGTCCTTTTTATTTTTTGTTTTCAAACAGGGTCTCGTCTCTTTAGGTTGCTGAGAGTCTCACTACATTACTGAGGCTGCCCTCCAACCTGTGATCCTCCTGTCTCAGCCTCTCAAGTACTGGGATTACAGGTATGGGCTACCATGCCTAGCTGGAAACAGTTTTAAAATGGACTGTGTTTGAGGAACTTACACAACCATGAAGCGTTTCCTCAGTTTACAAACAGACAACTCAGGTGACTGTCCAATACCACAGGAAAATCAACACTAGTGATTCTGTACAGAACCTCAGGTCCCTTTCTCTACTAATCTCTGCCAGGTTCACATCCCACTTATCTATCAGCAAAGCGCCATGTGCACCTTATTCCTTGGCTTTACTCTTTCTCTGGTGGATTCAGTTACATGAACCTTTGTCTCATCTCATGTCTTAGTCTGTGGCTGGCTCTGACAGCTGTCTCTCAACCTCCACAACGCTAATCAGCTTTATGCCACACAGAAGATCAGTTGTGATAGCAAGAAAGGGAAGTATAATTTAGTTAACCTTCACAACTGCTAATGAGGAAGACAGAATGATTCCCATTTCAGAAAATAGAATGTTGAAGCTCAAGAAAGTCCAGAGAATTTGTCCAAGGTTGCAGAGTTGGTGGAAAGCTACCCATACTTGCTACTACACTTCAATCCACACATGTGTATTAAAACTTTCATAGGCAAATGTTAGCTTTTTATTAATTTCCCATTTCATGGTTTTAAAAACCATTCATTGACCACCTATTGCTCTAAAGGCTGTAACTATGTTTCAATTCCAGTGCCATGGTTTCAAAAAAATGTCCATGTGGTTCTTTTGGAATGATCTTCAAAGGAAATTTACAATCCATCTAAACTATCAGTCTTAGTATTTTAAAGACACCATATACTTCCTTTGGTCATAAACATTACTACCTATATCATCTGTATCTTTTGCCAGGCTTGGACATGAAGGGCTTTGAACTAGATTTAAAAATCAAAGAAAAAAAGTACTATACTTGAGGACATTAAAAATGGTATACAAATCATTCTCAGTTTTTAAAAAGAGTTTCAAAAAATATTCTCCTTAATTACTGCAATGTAATTGAGAGCAGAGAGAGCAAGAGAAAACACATACATTTGAATCCCAGAGTCACACCATTTGTTAGCTATATGACCTCTTTAATCTTGCCAGGCCAGTTCTCTTGTCCATAAAATAGGTACAATAATGGTACCCAGATCAGAGGATTGCTGTGAAGATTATTTGTGGTAATATAGATAAAGCTTGTGGAATAAAGCATGGCCCACAGGAAAAAATCAATACTTGAGCTATAACTATTATTATTATGGCTCTGCCAATTGGAAGAGTTGAACATATATATTATTATAATATTTGGTTTAGAAAGAAAAAAGATTTGGATGAACTTGACTCCCAGACAGTTTCAGAAAATGATTGTTAGTTCAAGTTAATAATTTAGACATGTGTTCAGAAATAAGCAGATAATTATATTATTTGATTTATATTTAATACTTCTGATTAGAGCTACTGAACACCTAATAACTTGCCTATTATTCTGAAATATGTAGTTGTCTTATCATTTCTACTATAGTAAATTTTGTAAAACATTCTACCAACAATTATGATTAGTAAAATAAACTCTATCTTTAAAGGGAAGATTTATTTTTCAAATAAATCTATTTTAAAATTATTAACTGAGTTATAACTAGTTTTTTGTTTTGTTTTTTGTACTAGAAATTGAACTAAGGGGCATTCTATAGCTGAGCTTCATCCCCAGTCCTTTTTATTTTGAAACAGGTTCTCACTAGGTTGCTGAGAGTCTCACTAAGTTACTGAGACTGGTCTCAAACCTACAATCTTCCTGTCTCAGCCTCACAAGTACTAGGATTACAGGCATACACCGCCATACCAGGCTCTAGCTTTTCATTCTTATTATTTCTTGACAGTGTGTGTTAACTTTAAAAAGGAAATACAGAACATTAGTTTTGACCAATTATCAAATATATTTATTTTAAAAAGAAACCAAATCTTTTAAATGTTTCCATCATCTTTTCATTACTTCAATTAGGCAATTTCTCTAGAATCTAAAAATTTCTAGGCACCAAAAATTAAAGAGTTAGTTTTGGGCTGGGGATGTGGCTCAGTGGCAGAACACTGATCATGAATGCACAAGGCCCTGGGTTCGATCTCCAACACTGCAAAATACATACATACATAAAAGACTGAGCTCTTAAAAAACAACCCCGTTGGTTAATCTCTTCTTTTCTATTTCTTTCCATTACCTCTCCATATATTTTCCTTTTTTTCTGTCAAAATATGTTCAGTCACTTCTGGTTGAAAAACAATAAACCACTGAAAACAAAATATTTTGGCTATTCTCACTTAACATTTAATAAAATTAAGAAGTCTTATTGAAACTTTTCCTGTTACATAAAACTAAAATGTGTTTCCAGAGGTTAAAAGGTTATGATAAAATTCTAATTACTTGTTAGGTTCTAGTGCTGTTTCTTACTTTGGATTACAATTCAAACTATTTCTCATGGTGACTACTTAATTTGTACATGCATATTTATTTAAAAGTGAATGCTACACTTTTTATCCCTTAAAATCACCCTAATCCCAACTACACACACAAAATGTAATAAAGCGGCCTAGAATTGTATCATTATTAGGGTTCTGGCAAACGTGCAGCAGAGTAATAAGACCATTAGTTATAAGACTATTAGTGTTATAGGACTAAGACTATTAGTGTTATAAGACTAAGTCAGGCTGTGAGCTGGGTTTTACTTGTTTGGTTGGTTTTAAAATTTAATCCATTTCCATTCTGATCCATAAAGATGGAAATCAGTTTTTTTGTTATGGTACAGCAAAAGGAAAGCCAAAATGATAATATTACCAGTTGGTTATTCAAAAACCTATCCTAGTTTAAAGCTAGTTAAATCCTAATAGAAAAGTCTTCATTCACTACATGTAGATTTTACCACAATGCTCACACTCTTACTGCCTTAGTCCACTGTTTCTTAAGACTTTTAAAAAATTACATTAACAGAGTTGAAATAAGCAGTGAAAGGTCAGGCTTAAAGAAAGAAAAAAAGTACCTGAAACCCAAAGAGTTATTCAATAATGACTTTATGACTAATTTCTACTTGGGCATGTACTATAATTCAAAAATCTCAGATTATTTTAATTAGTAAAATCTTGTAAGTTTGACTTTCAGGGGATCAATCCTTTTCTTGCATTCAAATCTTGGGTTCTAAAATAGTTTCACCTCAAATGTATAATACTATTGGCCTTGATCGATCATTACAAGTAACATTTAAATCAGTTTGCAAACCACACACACTACAAGTTTCTTGAGCAGGCCTTGCTCAGTTGATTTTTGTATTCTATACATATCCAATTCACTAATGTGACCAAAGTCTACCCGAAATTTTACAGAGATAATTTAAGATGTCCTTTGTCAGATGACACTATTAGATGTAGTTCTTTTTCCCTTTCTGCCACCTTTCTCAGAGTCAGAATTACTTCTAAGCAAAGAACTCAGAGTTAAAATACAAGGAAGAAAATCCAAGAGAGAATTACTTCAGCAGAAGTGGAAGAACGTATAAGTGACCAATGCTATACCATCTTGGTCACTTTAAAATTTACCACTTTATTGTATTTTTCCCATCATTCAAAATGTAGAGACTAAAGTAAATCACAAAATAGCACACCAGATAAATACAATGGAAACTATTAATAATTCAAAATAAGTGAAAAACCTAAAGGCATTCTTGAGCCACGGTCTCCTACATGCAACCCACCCAGAGGACTTGTAATCAAATCATACTCTTTTCTTTTTTTTTTTCTAATTAGGTTGAAAGCAATCTGAATAAGGCTACTGCCTGTACACAAATGGCACTAATTTTCCCATTTGGGTATAAGTCTTTTAACTCCGGCTGTTATGCCTCTGGCAAGGAAGTGAAGCTGAATTGGACAAGACTAAAAGATTCTGTGGGTTTGATTTGCTGTAGCTCATAAAGTCAGCTTTGCAAATGGCAGAGAGGACGCTCCTCTCTGCTACTGCTAACTCTCGGGAATCATTAAAGGGGCTGTGGAAATTAGACTCTGGGAACTTCTCTTCTGGTTCTAAATCCACGTGGACACACACTTATCAGGCAGAACTAAGACCACCTATTCAGCTTATTATACTAATTTTCTCTACAATCTTTCCTCTCTCGGTACCTGGCCGATCCTGGGCCAGAGGCAGCACAGATACAGAAATGGAAACTGGGCCACAAACTGCTCAGCATAAATGCCCCCAAGGCCAATATAAATTACATTTTTTCTCTGCCAAAAGTATATTTTTTAATTAATGTAGCTATTATTTTACTCAAATAATTGGTGCTATTTGCAATATTAAAAATAGTCCCTCAAAAGGGATATTCCTCTCAAAATGGAAGTTAATTTTTATACCACACTTGGTTTATGAATTGGCCTTAAATGTTGAATACCTAGGAAACTGGTAGTTAAGACAATATGGAACAAGGATTTCCAAATTAGATTTTTATTCTTTTCTGATACCTGCTATATGCAATAACTACATACTGGCTAAAAAGCCAATTACATAATAGAGTAAAAAAATGCTTAGGGAATCTAAAGGTGAATTTTTATCTCAAACTCTTCTTTGTGAACTCCCTTACTACTGCAAACCAAATCACATTTTCAACATAATCAAGTTTAAATGTATTTTCTCTTCAACTTAACCCTCCCCAAATCCTTGTGATAATTTCCTGGACTCCCCTCTCATATATAAGATGTGTTGTAAGAAATCTCAGTCTCCACAAATAAAGCAAGCACATTAGGGCACTTGTATTGTACAATGAAATAACTACTTTATTTTCTACACATTTATTTGCATTTAAAAAGTAGATGTAATTTAAAAGTTCCAAGTGAAAATACTGTTCACAATTCAAAGATCAAATTTCACTTTTTCTTACTTAAAATTGACCTACTCATGATTCACTAAAAATTCTTTTTTTCCTATTTTATAGAAATGTCTTAACAGAAAATAAACTTTCTCATTTCTAAAAAATGTGTGAAATACTTGGGAGTTCTTCTAAGGAAATAGGCATTAAATACATCAAGAAACTGTAAAAGCATAATTATCAGTTCTTTTATATTTATGATTAAAAGAATTATCAAAAACATTATAAGACTATCATTATATATATTCTAAAATGTCTTCAAAAAGTCATTTTATCTTTTTTAAGATTACTTTCCTTTTTATGTATTTTGATTGATGCAATGTAATGCTATATTTCACACCTGAAATGTTAATAACCAGAGATTGAATCTATAGCTTTCCAAGTTTAAATTTAAGAGGCCCCCAAAATGTTTATATGCTAAAATTACCCAAATACACCTAGTGAAGAAAAACTGTGGCAATTATGAAAACTTTAATGACATCTAGTGTCATTAAATGTCAATGTCCCAAGTAATCACATCTTACAAAACCTGTTACTGAAGAAAAAAGATTGAAGTAAATAAAGTATTCGGAACTGTTGCAAATAGGTATCAACCAAATTTAACTATTGCTTTGATTTTAAAACAAACCACAGCATCTGTTTTTTTTAATCTAAGGGAAAAATAACATGCTGAAAATTCTTCTATTTTATCCAGCTCAATACTGTTCACTAAGAGTTTGAGATTTTCCTTTCTTGAGCATTTTTATAGCTTCTGGAATAATTTTCTAGTTATACATTGTACCAGAAAAGCTGCCCTTCACTTTTCCTTCCAGTTCCACTTTTTAAAATAATGCTCAAATGTAATATATTCTATACTTCCCTTCTTAATAATCTATTTAAAATTTCAAAACCAGCCAGTAGTCCGTATTACCAATTGCTTTGTCTCTGATAGACTTTTCAAAACTTCTAAGACTATAAAACTATAAAATTTCACCCAAAGAGTAACTTTTCTGTACTTTTTAAGTTTCTTGACTTTCTCCCACAATTATCTATCATGGAAGCAATATCCACATGTACAATAAGTTCTTAATGTGATAAACATCACAAGTTAATAAATAATTCCCTAAGGCTGAATACCATAATTATGATGAACACAAGTAAAAATTTCTAATTTGGGACCCCAAATTAAACCTAAAGAAATCACTCAATTTTCATAAGTTTCTGTCACAAATTAAGAAAAGGGGGGGGACTATAGTTCTGTTTGGTGGACTTAAATTCCTGTTATTTTTACTTTTTTTTTTTAAATCACGATAAAGGCCTTAGGTCAGGATTAACCTCTGGAGAAACTGAAAAATAAACAGAATTAGACTTTAAAAATAACTTAAAAGTTAATCCTCCTCTCCCAACAAATACAAAACTCGACAACAAATAAACTTAAAGTTGGGTGTCATTTTTCAATCAAATTTTTATCAAGTCAATACATTATAAAATATAACACATATAATATGTGTATATAATATAAAAAATATAAATATTTAAATACACCGCTAATAAAGTCCACGGAGGAGGGGGTGGGGCAGGATCATTTTTCTAATTTCACTTCAGTGCTGTCACAATTTCAACAAGGAAGTTGAAGGGCTGGAAAGGTCCCCAACCGCGGCAGCTCGGACGCCGGGGTGCAGGTCCTAAACTCAGTCCTGTTAGTGCGGGGACAAAAATGTCCCGTAAGAAGCTTCTTAGGAGGTCACTGATGCCTAGGCTTTCCTCTACTTCTCCCCAGCCACCGCGGCACTAAGTGCAGAATTCCGCGGCGCTTTTTCACGACAGCCATTGTCTCGCTGTAGGATCAGGGGCTCCCTAGGTGAAGTAGTGTGGGAAAAATCAGGATCTTACAGAACATCATTTCCCCGTGGTGCACAGTGAACACAGGCTAATCCTACGAGGTGCGGCTTTTAATCACAAGCCGGATTTCTCTTCACTCCACCGGGGGAGGGGGGAGCCGACTAAGTTTTAAAGCGACAGCAATGTTCTCGGCCAAAGGGCTCCACGCAGACCTCGCTGGTTGCCAGCGCTCGCCCCCACCACGCTCTCGGACACACTCCGCTCCTCCATCGCGCGTGGGGACGGAGCGCGGACCTGTGACTCTGGAAATGCTGCCAGGATCTGGGCCAGAGGAAGAGGCGGTTCCGCGAAGGGCCGGTGCCGCCGCGCTCTGGGATGCGCCCGGCCCGGCCGCAGCATCCTCGCCCGGTGCCCGCGGGCGCCGGCGGCCACGACCCCGCGCGGACCTGCGTGCGCCCAGGCCCCGAAGCGCCCCAACCCCGCGCGGGGCGCGCCGCCCGCTCCCAGCGCCGCTGGCCCCCGCTCTCCCGCTTACCTGCGGGTCCGGTGGGAGGACGGAGCCGCCGGCCTGGCCCAGGCGCCCAGGCTGGGGCAGCATCCCGCCCCAGCCCGGCCCGGCCACCGCCTCTCCGCTCCCGCCAGGGACCAGCGCGGCCCCCCAGGCGACGCGGGCACCGCGGCGGGCTCCTGCAGGCACGGGACCTGGAACCTGCGCGTCCCTGGCCGCGCCCCAAGTTGAAAGCAGAAGGAAGCCGCTCGCGAGGCTCCCAAGGGGAGGCCGCCCCCAGCCCACCACCCCCGAGCCGGGAGCCCCGAGCTCCAGCCAGTAGCATGGGACGGGCGCCAGCCGACTGCGCCGCACCTCCGCGCGTCCACACCTGCCGCCGCCGGCCCCCGTGGCCCCGCCCCGGCCCCGCCCCTTCCCGCCCCCCGCTCCCGCCGCCGCCGCCGCCGCCGAGGAGGCGGAGAGCCGGGCGCTGCGCGGGGAGCCGACCCGGAGCGGCGGCGCTGCGCCTCCTCCCGCAGCCGGGGCGGGACCCAGGTCTCCTCCGCGGCGCCGCTCGCGAGCACCAGGATTCGGTGGGGGAAGCTGCAGCCGCGATGCTCGCTCGAGCCTCTCCAGCCTTTGGCGGGTTGCGAGGGTCTCGCCGAGAGTCACAGCGAAGGAGAGGAGAAGACGGTGCCCACCTGCGCGAGCTGGTGCGCTCCTGGAGTCCAAACTTAGCAAATTGAACGGCAGAAGTGCCTCTCCTAACATACTGACCCTGAGTTTGTAGGGGTCTTCTGAAAAACGTGGCTGGTAGCCGCGGTGTAACAGGCTTTCCGGCTGGAGGAAAAGTTCTCCCTTCTGCTGGGGCCTCTCGCGTATCCGCGACCCTTCTGTGCTTCCAGGTCTATCTCAGATGCCACCTTCTCCCTGAAGTTTCTCCAAGTGCCCACCCGAGCCTGGATTTCTTTTCATTTTCTTTTGAACAGCCTGAGCGCCCCGAGTCTCTCTCCTGGCCCTTCCCATTGGATAAAAGCACCTTGTGAAATAAAATAAGCCATGTTTAGAGAAGACTTGATTATCCTTATTGTACCGTGTGGATTCATATTCGGCATTATACTGTACAAACAGAGATGTATGCTTTCTTAATCCTTTCCTCTTGAGTTTAAATTCCTTGAAGGTAGAGGCTACCATGTTGCCTCTTTCTGGAGGTTTTTAAGTAAACACTGAGTGGTACATTTCAGGGTTATCCGACTAGATATCCTCCATGAAAATCCTGGCTGACCTACACATCTGTGTTCTCAGCAAGCCCAGCATGACTCCTTTCCCCTGGATGTAGGGGGCGGGGGCGGGGGGATTCTCTTTCTGCTTGTGAATGCAATTAAATTTTGGCAAAGGTCAGTCTAATTACTACCGAGAAGAATTTTACATGTTGGGTGGAGGAAAGTGAAGCAAGATTCATATTGGTATTTTATTAATGATGGACTATATATCCACGTAAAAAATTATTTCTTCAACCAAAATGAAAAATACTCATCAGATGTTCTCTACTGACTTGGTACTCATCTCCTTTGCCAACTATAAAGAAGGTCAAATGTAGTTGATTTATTACATAAATTGCACTTGCATGTGCATTTGAGCTCAAGATTTATAGATTCACATTTAAAAGTCGCTTTATAAGGTACAGTTGAATAGAATGTTTGTATACCAAACATTCTAAGTAAGTTTGTACTTGAGTTTAAGTTTTCAGTTGAGAGGTCAGTAGTGCTTAATGGTTAATAGAATAAAAAAAAAAAACAATAGGTAGGAATCATTGAATTTCAGCTTAAAGGTGGTTGAACTCATGAACTGCGTTTTGAAGAACTGAGAAATCTCAAATCATCTTGATTGCCTTGGTCAGAAAATTAAGAACAAAACTAGCCAGGTCCTCACTATTATAATATTACTGAAAAGTAAGTATTTTGCAAATCATCAAAAATATACCTTAAGATGCTAAATACTATGAACCTTAGAGATAAGTGCTTTAAAAACATGTGGCTAGTGAAATCTGTTCATAGAAATCTTAATTTTAAAAGCATTCTTTAGAGTGAAAAACTCGCTCTTAAGTTTATCACGGAAAGCATAGTATTATCAAATAGCTGTTTTAAAAATCATAATTCCATGGGTAAAATGCAAAAATTTTTTTCACTATATGTGAGTTCCTCAAGGCAAGACTTTGTCCAAAGTCCAACAGGAAAAGATAATAAGCATAAGAATTTCATTTGTGGGATATAGTTTTAAGCCTTTTTACAGAATATTATGGAAAAGATTATATAATTGCTTTAACTAAAATTATATGTCAGCATTTGATGAATAGAAAATAGCCAAAAAAAGGATAATCCACCTCAAATAATAAATATCAATCCAAACAAGACAAACAAGTTGTTTGCCCCAAGACAAATACATATAATTATGTCACAGAAAACCCAGATTTAACAAGAACACAGCAAACCACACAGGCATCTGCAGCCTAAATTATCTAAAAGGGCTTGTCCAGAGTACTTCACATAGAACTCTTTGTTCCACTTTACTTCCTAATAATGACAGTACTGTTTAAAATTTGAGAATTTTCTTTCCAACCTTCACCTGCAAGGCAAAGATGAACCAGTTCTCACTTTCTAGCTGTACCTAAAAATAGAAAAATCAACCAAATTTTCTCCCAGCATCTGAATTTTTATGTACATATTTATTTCTAAATACATGACAAAGGTTAAACTATTGTTTCACTTATTGTTAATTTCTATACCTTAAAACTTGTTCTGTGTCTCACAACTTAATACATACACTAGCAATAAAAAACTTTTAAACTTTAAAGTTTAAAAATACATATTTGAGATATACATATAGGTCTATATATTTATGTGTATATATAGATCTACATATTTGTGTGTGTATATATATAATGAAAATGGAAAAATAAAAAGTATCCTTTCCAAACTAAATATTTACAATAATTATAAAACAAATCATTAACAGAACTACAAAATATGCCTTCTATTTCATTTTAATTTGTTTGTTTAAAACTATTTTTCCCCATAAGCAAATCCAAATCCTAGTGATTATGAGTGTTATTTTTTAACACTGAAATGCTACAAGAAGTACAGGAAAGAATTTCCCAGAGGCCTTCCTATCAACCTTTAAAGTTCTAATAAGTTTCTATGTGGAAGCTAGCAAGTAATTTTAGTACAAGTGATTCATCTACTTGACTGACAACATTGACATTTGTTTCAAAAATTTGAAGTATGCTTTTTTGACAAATATTTTTAATGATTTGTCTTTGGTTAAAAAAATCTTTCTAAAAAAAGAGAACATAATAGGTATCTATGCAAAATGTTAACATCTGTTAAAACTAGATGCTCGGCATATGGATAGCTGACATTTTTCAAGTGTTTTATAATTAAGGATAAAATTTTAAATAAATAATAAAAGAAATAATGGTAAATAAAACATTAAAATCATTTTAAAATGATTTGTGATTCACATCTGCCCTGATGCACACTCTTAACACTTAGAAGGATTTAAATGAACTCCCTTCCATTGTGGGTCTTTTTGGTACCCATAATCTCATACCTGCTCTTTTGAATAATGCAATTTTAGCTATAAAGAGAGAGGTAGAAAGGATGCATTTTTGGTGCATGTAGAAAGGGAAATGAGTATTTCTGATAGAGACAATGTCATGTTTTTCAAAATAAATATTGTAGGCAAAACAGGAACAAGCTGCAAATGTTATATGACATTGTATCTTTTATTCCATACTGTGTTTTAGATTATTTTTCACTGCAGTATTATTTTCTCTAGACATTTAGTAAAAAATACACATTTTATTTCATCTAATTTCCATAGAGTAGAAATAGTAAAGGAAATATTTAAGTTATTGAAGTAAACTAGTATGAAAAAATTGAAACCCATCCAATTTTGCTCCTTGTATTTTTTATAGGAACATTTATAAAAAGCCATAGGTTTCATTACCTTAAAACACGAAATGACACATTGTTGGATTGCCCTTAAATATGTATGCACTTATTAACTGCTAAATCAGTTTCCAGAATTTTTCAAAGTTGTTCATTTAACCTTCTTTTTAGGAACTATGTGAAACTTTTCTTAATTGAGAATGTAATCAACAACACCAGCTGCTAAAAACACAAGTTGCTAACATATAGAAACTGCTGAATCTCAGGCTCAGAAATATATCTCTTTATGATCCATGGTCTTGCTCATCTTTGAGTCATCCATGTTTTACAGAATCAAAGGCTGGCCATGGCAGGATGATGGTTTTCAGCTCCAACATGCACAGGGAGGATACGGGTGTATTTACACAGGCTGGGCACCAATTATTAATTAGGTCGTGATAGTTCAATTTTCAGTACTAGCTAACTCTGATTCTATCTCTTGCGCCTATCTTGAAAGCAATCTAAAGCAGTATTTTTAATAATGTTTAATTTGCTCTAATTTAAAGGTATGAACCATTAATATGCATTACATGTCATCCACCTTGAAACTCATAGAGACATCAAAATATTAAGTGCCACAGAAATATATAAATATTTAATACCAAACTCCAATAACCATTAGCCTTATTCTAAAGAAAAAAGTCAATTTACTTTCTCTTACCAAACCACTGGTGATGGCTTCTTCTCTGTGTAGGTTTAGTCTTTAGCTGAGTGGTGATATGGAGCAGGGCAAGGATATATAGGACAGAACGATGGGAGAGGCCACTGAAAAATGCTTTGCAGTAGAGGTAAGGGACTGGATCCACTATTGGAGATTAAGTACTGACTATGTTTGCTCCACAGATTAGCAGCAGTAGTTGCACCTGGGAACTTGTTAGAAATGTAGAATCTTGGGTTTCACCCCAGACCTACTGAACCAGATTCTGTATTTTAAAAAGGGTATGGTGGCACATGCTTGTAATCCTAGTACTTGGGAGGCTGAGACAGAAGGATCACAGGTTCAAGGACAGCCTCAGCAAGCAGTGAGACTCTCATCAACCTAGTGAGTCCCTGTTTCAAAATAAAATTAGGACTGGGGGTGCAGCTTGGAGGTAGAATGCCCCTGGGCTCAACAAACAATAACAAAAACAAACAAACAAACAAACAACAACAACAAAAAAACCTCCAGGTGATCTGGGTGCACATCAATACTTGGGAAGTGCTGAATAGGAGAAAGCCCAGAAATGACACATGCATTGCGTACCTTGTGGTTGTGGTTGCCTGGCTTCTCTTTCAGGAAAACAAGTGCAGAAATATTCAGGTCATTAACACTCCTGAAATTTTTGTGAAGGCCTCGAATAGAAAACAAGATTCTCAGGGAAAGTATTTTAGAGCAACTTTATAATAAAGCCATTAGGATCCTGGGCTAACAGAAACACTGTTTTACTTACAGAATTCATATGGCCTTTGTCCTTCTTTATTCTGGGCAATTTTGCATATTTTTTCAAGGTTTTTAGGATAATACAGAACCTTCCTAGTAGGGTCTATGGTTTCAGAAATTGACAAAACCACTAAATGTATCAAGTGACTATACACGCCTATTTTTCTAAAAAGGGAGTTCCTAGTGTTCATCAAATCCTCAAGGATCTGCTCCTGTTTTATAACCACTGGTATGTCTTTCTTCCCTTTAAATCCTATTTCAATGCATCATCAGTTCTCTGATGACAAGTTTATTTTCTTTATATCGACCTGAAAAATCTTGCCTATTTTAATATAGTTTTTGCTCTTCTTGTTTAATTATCTGCAGCATAATGTCAGGATCCTTTAAAAGCCTTACAACTTAAGGAAATGCTTTGTTTTTCAATTGATCATTATTCTGGACAAAATATTTTGAATCATGAAACTATTTATCAAGAGCTAGAAATATTTAAAGATCAACTTAAACTGGGCATGGTGGTCCACACTTACAATCCCAATATATAGGAGGCTAAGACAGGATTGCAGGTTCAAGGACAGCCTCAGCAAGTAGTGAGACTCTTGGCAACCTAGTGAGACTCTGTTTCAAAACAAAAAATAAAATTGGGCTGGGGGGTGCTGCTCGGAGGTAGAATGCCCCTGGGTTCAATCTCCAATACCACACACGCACACACACACACACAAAAAGTCAACTTAAACAAACAAAAGATTTTGGAAAGTCGGTCCCTTTGTATGTCTGTGAGAAAATAATTAGTCAAGACAATAAGTAAAGAAGACATTGGTCTCTTCCAGTGGTATCAGGGCCACTATTGAAAAGTTCCAAGAACCACCCTAAATTCTATCTATCTCTTATTCAAAAGAAATCAGACTAACTCCTTCAAGAGATGCATTTATTAGAGAAAAGAAAAAAATACAGAAGTGATAGATTCTGTTTTGAACCATTATGAGCAAAGTAAGGAACGATCAGCTACTTCCATCAGGAAAAGAACGTGCTAGTACATCCTGTTTGAAGGAACTCTTGGCAGTGGCTTAGCACACTAAATTAGAATGCAACTGTAGTATTTTTGAATGATACAAAATACACCCCAGTCATCCTCTCATTCTGGCATCGTAGTGGGGAAATGGAAAATATATTCAAGCTTCAGAATGAAGCCCACCTCTTTTTTTCTGTCACTTACCTTGGACAAATCTTCAAAGTCTTTGTCCCTTGGTTTGCATGCCAGTCAAAATGAGGAAAATACTGAAATGCCTACCTCACGTGGTCATTGTAAAAATTAAACAAAATAATGTATGTAAATTGGTTAGCAGAGTTTAAGGTATGTGGCTTATATTTAAAAGGAGAGACAGACCAGTTCCACATCCTCTCTTCTATAATGGCGTATAATACTGTATACCTAGTGTGCTTGACACTGCATAGAACACATCAAAGACCTTCAGATGTCTTTGGGCTGTTGGTTTTAAGGCTGAAAAAGCCAGCGATGTTTGGAACCACATCAAAGATTCCCTACCATTCCCACTCCCCATCCAGGGAATGACTAGTTAAAGGCCATGCCAATGTGCTTGTTGAATACAAGAAAAGACAAGTTCATAGCCAAGGGAACCTGGCATGTTCCTTAAATCCCTGTCCAGCTATGGGAAGACAGCTAGGATCTAACTAGATGTCCGATTGAGACCAAAATTGTGTGTGTGTGTGTGTGTGTGTGTGTGTGTGTGTGTGTAAACGCACATTATCTTTATGGCCACTACTCATTCTCCCTAAAACAACCTGAAATGAGCTGGCTGTTGTCAGAGACAATATCCTGAGGTAGGTGACATTCTTGTTGCTAGGATGCTTCAGGAGCCTCCACTCCCCAACCCCTGCTGTCTAGTTTGCAAATCTCTCCTACCTGACACTTGTGTGAATATATTCCTACAGCCAGACTTTACTACCTGAGAAGCTTTCCCATACAGGGTCCTCACTCCTCAAACCATGCTAGTTGCTTTGTCTCCTGTTTTCCCACATTTAAAAAACAAAACACAACAAAGCAATCCTATCGCTTGCATTGCAACTCCTTTACCAGCCTTTCAGCAACCAGGACTGGGCCTTACTTTCCTTTGCTTTGTCAGTCTGGCCCATTTCCAAAGAGCTCCTTGCTAAATAAAGAAACAATTACCTTACACGTTGAGAGGCACAAAGACAGAGGTTCAGGAAATCCTGGGGTTTGTTTGTTTGTTTGTTTGTTTGTTGTTTTTTTGTAACTGGGGATTGAGCCCAGCCCAGGGATATTCTACCTTCAAGCTACACTGCAGCCCTATTTTATTTTTATTTTGAAACAGGGTCTCACTAAGTTGATGAGGCTGTCCTCAAACCTGCAGTCCTCCTGTCTCAGCTTCCCAAATACTGGGATTACAAGCATGGGGCACCACGCCCAGCTTGGGTTTTTTAAAAAGTTACAGTTTTTAAAACTACATCACTCCTCAGAGCCTTTACTACTCTATTATATTGCGTTTCCAAATCTTTTCCACCATCAAACCCACTCCCACTTTTTTTTTTCTTTATCAGAGGACCATTTGCAAAACTCAGCCCTAATGCAAGCAAAAGCAATTCACACATTCAGCAACTTTTAAAAAAATACTTTCCAAAGTACAGAGTATAATACCCTTTCAACAAAACAGAGTACCAGTTTTCAACAATATTTTCGATTGATGGGATCCCCGCACAATGGAACAATTTAGACCCTGCCTTGGAGCACCTTGTAACAAGACCTCACCTGGGTGGGATATGAATCTGACTAATGTTATTTAGCCCACAGTAAACCAGCATGAAGGGCAAGAGAGGGAAAATGTTTGGCAGACAAGGGTGTCAGCATTGCAGATGCAGTAATTACAGCTGGGATTCTAGATAGGTACCAGATACTTTTCAAAGAGCTCTCTCTAGCCATCCCAGGAAGACAATTAATTAATTGGGACGATGGATAGCACATGAAAAAAGTGACTGTGTGGATCAATTTCCCGCAGGTGATCTTTCTGTACCAGATTTGCCTCCTGTCCTTTTGGGCCTCCCTTGTCTTTCTTGCCCTCCTTGTTTTTACTTTTTTCTCTTCTCCTCAGTACACTGTTCTCTGTTCCCCACCCCATCCTGTTTTGTAGCAAGGCTTGTAGATAAAGCTAAATCGACATGAAATATTAATTTTATCACAGGTTTATTTAAAATACATCACAATTATTGACCCAAAGCCAAAGTCTAGAGAGCTCTTAAATCTGTCAGGAATTAACCTTACTAAATGCTGAGTCAAGGGACTGGGGGTGTTTTCCAGGAAGGAGGCCAGGGAGGTAGGAGGGGCACTGGAAAGTTATCAACTAGTATAGAGTTATATCGATATTTATAAACCTACTCACACCAGTGCATGCCAGATGTGCATCAGCTTTGCAACCAATAACTCTTTGGATAGGCCAGCCATTATCCAAAGCCCTGAAGATATGGCCAAGAGCAACACTTTAATTTTAGTATAAAATAAATTTCCTAATTTTTTGAGTACCAAGTGATCAAGAGGTAAATTAAGATGAAGTCATGATTATTTCTACTTCTTAACTTAAACATTAACCCCAGTCTAGGTTTCAGGCAATGGGTAAGAGGTTAAACTTGGATGAGAGTATAAAAAAAAAAATTTTTTTAAAAACAAGTAGAAATGCTGTGATGTCCTGGGATACTTGGATTCCTTTTCCTGTTTCAAAGGCACTCTCTAACTTTTAGAATGACAATCAGGAAACCTCCTAAAGAGGCAAAGCACTAGACTGATTGATAGTACCCACTTTTTATAACATTTTTTGTTTTCTTGTAAATAAGCTCTCAAGATTTATCAATACTATTCTTATTTTGTATAAATACCAAAACAATTTTAGGAGAAAAGTAGACATTAATTGATTCAATTACATATATTTTCTTTTCTTTTTTATAGTACTGGGCAATTGAACCTATGTATATTCTACCTCTGAGCCACATCCTCAGCCCTATTTTATTTTTTAGTCTGAAACAGGTTCTTGCTAAGTTGCTGAGGCTGGCTTCAAACCTGCGATCCTCCTGTTTTACCCTCCCAAGTACTAGGATTACAGGTGTGAAATTATATGTATTTTCTAAAGGGACAATTTTCTACCTAGACCCATGTTAAAATGTGTGAAGAGAAAGCAAGAGAGTTTCTAGAATTATATCTTCTAACCAAATTAGTTCTAATTTCTTCATTTTATTTAAATTCATCCGAGCAATAAAAATGAAAAAGAGTAACAGAAATAAATTAATATTAGTAATTTTAAAATTCTTTTTCAATATCTTTTCATTCATATATTAAATCTATGCTCAAACCAAATTAAACTACTGATTTGATAATAGCCAACAAACTTTTTTAGTGTATTCTTATCGTGATATTTCTGTCTATGTCATTTAAGAAAATTATGGCTTGCTAAATTAATATGATATTCTTTTTCTCCACTGGTGTATAACTTCTGGTTTTCCAAGCACTTTCTCAGAAATATGTTATTCCCACACTGCCTTGTCAGCTTATTTTAAACAAAATCTTTTAAGACACATTTACAGTACACATTTAATGTTAAAGAGCTCTAATCAGAGAATCTCAGAAAATTGGGAATGGAATGGGCCCAGTTATCTGAAGGCCAAACTCTTGCCAAAATAAAATTCCATCTGTATAGAATGATATCATCTGCTTCTATTTCCTTGTATATTTATGTCTTTTAGAAAATGTATGGATTTCTAGTATCTCTCACAACTGTTATACTTAGATATTTTTTCTTTTCTGATATTTGATATAACTTTTACTCAGTATAACAAAAACATAGCCTCCTATTTTGTGCTATATGTGTACATTTTTCCCTGCTATTGTTTCTTGAGAAATAAAACCTTTACTGACATGAAATGAGGGAATTAGATAATTGCCAGCAAAGTCAGAGAATGGAAAGATAGTCAAGTAGCAGACCAGGAAATAGACTTAAAAGCAAATCTGTTTAAAGAATGCTGTTTTGTGTTATGTTGTTTAGTTTTTGTCTCTTTGCCTCCACTAACACTGAAGTTTCTCCTTCCCCATCAAGAAAATCTGGAACAGAAAATATTTTCCTTAAAGAAACCAGAATTTAAAAAGGTAGAAACAGGTATGGTGCCACCATACAAGGGGTAAAGGTTATTTCTTAGGAATGTGAGGAGCATGAAAGGGGGAGGTCAGGGCTAGAAGAGTGAACTCTGCTAAAAGCCATGGAGAAGGGACAGGTGAAGGAAAAAGTAACAAAATGAAATCTCACTGAAGGGAGGCTGAGACTGGAGGAGCTCAGGTTTTATGTGCGGTAACTTAGTGGGACCCTGTTTCAAAATAAAAAATCAAATTAATCTGGTGTGTAACTCAGAGGTAGAACACCCCTGAGCTCAATCTCTAGTACTATACCCCCCCCCAAAAAGAATAGAGAATAGGAAAGCGTTCAATAGACCAAAGGGAACCGCAGAAATAAGAATAATTCAATCATAATCAATTACTTATTAAATATAGAATACATATTCTGTATTGACACTGGCAAAGGTTTCATAAATCAGAATTATTTGGCTGTCATTTATAGAAACCCAAATGAAAACATCTTAATCAAGTTCTGTGTCATGTAAATGGGTGTCGTGGGCAGACTTCAGAAAGTACTAAGATCAAGAACTCAAATCTTCACATGGAAACTTTCTCCTTTCCTCTCCATCTGTGTGCTGACTTTCTACCTTTCTATATTAGAATGGCTTTCTCCCTGTGATGACAGTAGTGCAGCAGACTACGGGTTACTCTTCTTTCAGATTTTAATAGCTAATTAATGGGCCCCTCTGTAAAGAGCTTTCCTTGTACTTATAACAAGCAAGCCTTGCCATGGCTTTGTGCAGTCAGTGCAACTCTTCAGTTCAATTTCAGAAGAGGAAACGGAGGCAGATATTGAAGAAATGTATCTAAAGCCATCAGCTACAAAGGGACAAAAACTTACTAGAGCTAGTGCCCTTAAATCAACATATTCCACTTCAGCTAAGCTTTTAAAGTATCAATTAATTTAAATTGATAGATACTGGGTGTATCTATCAATTTAATAATCACAATTACTTAATAATCCCAATACTTAATAATCCCAGAGACTGAGAAAGGAGGATCACAGGCTAGAAGAGAGCCTCAGCAACATAGTAAGACTCTCAGCAACCTAGCAAGACCCTGTTTCGAAACAAAAACATAAAAAGGCCTGGGGATGTAGCTAGGAGGTAGAATGCCCCTGGGTTCAATCCTCTGTATCACACATCATCATAATCATCATCATCATCAGCATCATCATCAAATTAAGAAAAACAAAAAAAAACAACAAAAAAAAACCCCCAAAACCAGTGCTATGTACTTAGGATGGAATTTTTACCGCCAGCTCCAGTCAGACTGTGCTTGGGAATCTAAGACCTTTTATTAACACCAGGCTGCATCAGTTGATACTAGGCCTGCCCCTTCCTGTTCCCTGTACATTCTATCTGCCTCATTCTAGAATGTACTTGTGTGCTTCATTTTTGGTGCCTTTGCTGGATCCTTGCTCTGTATCTCTGAAACATCTTTCTACCGTAGAGACTGGCCCCTGACTTAACCTTTTTGTCTTGGAGGTTAGTACCTAAATTAGGAACTGCATGAGAATTCTTAGGTACAACATCAGTATATTTAGTATTTCATTTCAAATATTAAAGAAGTGCCTCCCAGAGGTAAACAGAGCCAATTTCCTCTGATGGAAGGAAGGGAAATTGGGCTATGGCATCTGGGGAAGGCGGAGACCAGTTAAATCCAGAGAGCTGGGTTGTTTATTTCTAGGGAATCTTCTCAAGGCTGACACACAGCTTAGTTTCTCTGTTCCTGTTTTCCAGGATGAAACCATGATTGCCTTCAATGTTGCCCTTGCTGGGCATGTGGATAATGGTTCACACTGGCAAAGTACTTTTATTAAAGTACAGCCAACAAAGCTTCAGAAATGCATATTGGGAAGAGACAAAAGTGACTGATTCTTACAGGAATTCTGGAGAATTCTGCATATCTACAATCAGAGAGCTTCCCTTGCTATGTTCCTGTTGGGTATGGAAACAGTTCTGACTGCTTTATCACCCTTCTAGTTCAGTCCAATAGTCTACCGCACTGAACTTGGTTTCCTCATAAACTGTCCAAAATAGTATTTATGACACCCATAGATATGAATGCTCTAAATGGAAATTTTTAGAATCAATGACTAAATATACCATTCAGTACACTATAATTCCTCTAACAATTATCAATAATACAGACCTTCATGTCTTGTTGTCTTTGATACACTATTTTTTTAAAATATGGAACACTTCATGAATTTGTGTGTCATCCTTGCGTAGAGGCCATGTTAATCTTCTCTGTGTCATTCCAATTTTAGTATATGTGCTGCCAAAGCGAGCACTGTGACACACTTACAAAGCAAAAACAGACCAAGCCAGTGGCTATCCAGGGGCTAGTGTACAGGCAGTGTGTTATGAGGAGCTGGCAGATCGGGACTTTCTTGGGATCCTTTAGATTCTGAGCTTCTTGGAGTAGAGGTGCTGTGTTATTCCTTTCTATGTTCCCAATGCTGGTCACAATGCCTGTCACATACTAGGTCATTCTACATAGGTTATTGAATGACTTGCGTCTGCTGAGACTAGGTGAGGAATTATGACAGGAAGAGGAGGTGGTCCGAGTTCCAAGTAAGAGAACAGGCAAAAGACATAGCCAGAAAGTGGACCAAAGCAGTTAGGAGAGCTGAGTGGGCAGGGTAGCAGCGATGTACTGCACAACCTTGGGTTAAGTAGGGCCAGGAGATTCCTCCTCTGCAGAGCCTGGTGGTGTCCACTGGGTTGCAAGGGGTCTGAGCTAAGGGGATAGACACTGACTCCAGACAGTAAGTTGTTTGGTTGGGTGTATGTTTTCACCAGCCCTAAGCTGGTACACTTAAAATAACTTGTCAGAGTAAGGACCATATGACAATATTAAAGAGAATGTTGGGAAAGAATTGTATAAAGTCACTGATAGCTAACTATTTTCCTAACTCTCATTTCTCATTACTCCTATATCCTGATCAGCTACAAGAGGGGCATTCTACCTCTGAGCTACAATCCCAGCCCTATTTTTTTATTCTTTATTTTGAGTCTCGCTAAGTTGCGGAGTACCTCACTAGGTAGCTGAGGCTGGCCGCGAACCCAGATCCTCTGGTCTCAGCCTCCCAAATGCTGGGATTACAAGCATGCGCCCCCCACGACCAGCACAAGATCAGTCTTTAACCTGGAGCCAGTTCTCATGACAGCAACTATCATGAATATTTTAATGATGATGATGGTGGTAGTGGTATTGATCTCCATGGCAGTGATGGTGGTGACCAGAGCTAACACTTATTGAGCACCTGTTGTATGCCTACCACTATCCAAGTGTCATTTAATTATATTATTTCATTGAATTGTTTCAATAACTCTAATAGACAAAAATTAATTAATATTTCTATTGTACACAAGGACCCTAAATCATAAAGAAATGAACTTGCCCAAGGTTGTACATTGGCAGTAAATGAGGAACTTGAGTAGTATGAATTCAGAATGCATGCCTTAACCTCCATACTATGACAACTCATTTAAGCCCAGATCCAAGCAGCATTTGTGAGCAGTGTTGATGACTTCGACTAGGTTCCTAGAATGCCAGTGGGAAGTCCTGGCTAACCAGGTACCCACCTGACTTTGCTCTGCTTTCAATCTCTCCCACCGTTGGTTTGTCTGTAGAGTTCGTAAGTTCATCATTATCCAGATGAATTTATTCTAACAACTGTGAAAAGCCAGTAGTAAAATTGGGGACAGATAAGACTGGATATGAGGTAATCAGAAGCCTACTCATTGTCTTTGGAATGAAAAGTATGTAAGAAAACTTCTTTGCTATTTAGAGATTCATACTAAAGTATTTAAGGGCTACAGGTCATGATATATGGGGCTTTCTCTAAATAAAAGAAGCAAAGAGAAAATAGTTGAAGAAAATATGGTAAAATAATAACAATAAATAAGGCTCAGTGATCAATATGTAGGACTTTATTATAATAGTCTATCTACTTTGAAATGTAGTTGGAATTTTTATGATAAAATTAAAGGAAACATAAAATCATGTTTCCTAATTCAGATACTATTACATTTTCCAAATTCTTTTACTAACAGCACATAGTTTCTGAGGTGAATCATCTCTGAACATCATTTCTTTGCTGAACATACTTCTACTCATAATGAGTAAGAAGTGTGAGGAGTATTTTTCTGCTCATAGCAGCAGATTGCAAACTTTTTATGCTGAGTTACACCTGATGGGTGATGAGCAGACATATGACTTTCCCTGGGCTCTGCCACTTCCAAGCCTGAGACTCAAGGCAAGCAACCTACCCTAGGCCTTTTCTGGAAAAGGGACTATAACTGCATCTACTTCTATTGTTAGGTTTCCCAAGATACACACTCAAATCGCTCAGTTCATTGCCTGAAACATGGTGAGCACCCAGTAAATATTAAATATTTGGGGCAATGGTCAAAATAAGACATCTGTGTTCCATCTAATAAGGAATACCCACATTCTAGTTTAAAAAAAATCACCATTTAGCAAGACAAACTTATACAATATCACTCAGTTTTCATCTTTCATACCTCAACAGAGGTATCCTGTGGCTCTTTTATTTTCCAAACCAAAGGAAGCTGTTTATCTTTCCACCACAGTATTAATTCCCTTGATTTGAGAGTAAGGAGGCCATTGGACAATTTCTGAACTGTGAATAAGCAAATACAAAGAGGATGAAAAGGCTGGTGTATTGAAAAGGCATTGCCCATTCCAGACTGATGACACAACTCAGGTTAAGCACAGTGAGGCTGGAGAGAGTGGCTGCACCATTTCCACACATTCTTTTGGCCCAGTAACACCCAGACTTCTGGATTGAGGGGCCTGCCCTCTGTCTTTGTGGACACTCATTTCAGAGGGGTGCCTTTCAGAGAACTGGAAAGGGCCCCGAGAGAAAGCTTGCTTTCCACACTCCCTTCCCTCTGCTCTGTGAATCTGGATTCAGGGCTTTCATCTGCTCATCTCCCTGCATAGGTCCCGTTTTGTTTGTGATGCCTGTTAGACTGCTTTGTTTGGGTTTTTCTGGGAGGCCTGCCAATGCTGGCCTCAGAGAAGGTTTGAAATGATGATATTGAAAGTTCTCAGACAGTGTTACATTCCTTTTTCTTCCCCAAGCTTGTCTTTGTTTAGCTCCATGCTCTGTGTTGTCTTACATCTTCTCTACCATAGGTTGGGCCTCTATAGCCAGAGATTGCGAAGTCATGGAATCATATGCTTTGAAGTGATGCTAAGAGTACTAAACCCCAACTTCCCAATATAGGAATCTTTTCTACAACAACTCCAACCTATGCTTATGTTCAAATGTTGACTCATGCACATACTTTATAAAAGGGAGTTAATTGCCACACTTGATGCTAATATCATTTTTTAAAATATTTTAGAAAATTCTTCCTTATCATCCAGGAGCTGTAACTAGGTCTAGTTCTAGCTAATGAAGTTGCACTGCATGGTGTATGGCATAGGTAGCTATCATACTTCTTTTTCTCCCAACTATTCCTCCTCCTCCTTCTCCCCCTCCTTCTCCTCCTCCTCTTCCTCCTTCTCCTTTTTGGTACTGGGAATCAAACTCAGGAGCATTCTACATCTGAGCTACACCCCCAACCCTATTCTATCTTATTTGGAAACAGGGCCTCACTAAGTTGCTAAAGCTGGTCTTGAACTTGAGATCCCCTGTCTCAGCTTCCCAAGTACTGGGGTTACAGGTGTGTGCCACCACACCCAACTGTCTTCTCTTTATTAGATTTAGAATCCCACGATTCAAATATTATAGAGAAATTAAGGTGTGGAAGCAGAGGGCGTTTATAAAAGCATAGAGGCACAGAGGTTTTACAGAATTCATTCATTCATTCAAAAAATAGAGCACAGTATGGACCAGACATGAAGCTACATTCTGGGGATTATCTAATGATTATATAACATATAGTGCTGTCCTTGCAAAGTTTTCAATCTAGCAAGAAATATAAATGTAAAAAAGGTAATATTCAAAGACAACGACAAAGTAAAAAATAAATAAGACTGTAAAACAGGGGCACTTTTCCTAGGTGGGTGGTCAGAGCAGTAGTTCGGAGGAAAGAAATGCATGATCTGAGACCTGAAAAATGTAAAAACTGGCCAGGCAAGAAGGTATGTGTGGAGGAGACCGGGTGGGGAGGAGCGGCAGGAACTTGATGCATTCTGGGCTGCTGAAGCAGTCTTTTGTAGCTGATCTGTTGTGGAGAGGAACTTGATGTATTCAAGGAACTGTAACAAGACCAGTGTGATTAGACTGAGCAAGGGGGCCGTCCTCCAGGAGGAATGGGGTCTTGCAGGGCACCTGGCTTTATTCTGACAGTAATAAGAAACCAGGAGAAAATGCTGAGCCGAGAAGTCACGAGGTTTCAGACATTTTACCATTGTGGTCACTCACTTCTGGACAGACTCTAGTTACTCATCATTCTGCTTCAGATGTGGTAGAGAGCTTTAATGACAACCTCCAGACAAGACCTGGCCAGTCCAGACTAGGCTGGGTCGCCATTGGCATTGTTCTACATCCTAATAGTGCATTGGCTTGGATGGTCAGTTTGTCCCTCTATGTTGTACCATACAGATCTTGTGGTCAAATAAAACCAATACCTAGTTTGGGCTGGAGTTTTAATCCTAAAATGACTATACAGAACTGGACTATAAAGGAACCTCGGGTCAAACTGAGATGTCCAGAATTATATTCATCTTAGTCAGCCTATATGAACTGAGAGCTTTGCTTTCATTCTAGTTTTTACTTTTCTTCTATGATTTTTTTTCTAATTGTACAAGTAAACTTAGAAAATACAAAAAAAAAAAAAAGTAAAAATAATATCTCAAGCAGAGATATCCACTGTTGTCACTGCTGTTTACGTCGTTTGCTAAGCAGATTTCTTTTTCTATGGTTGAAATCATACTGAAATGTAGTTTATAGCCTGTTTTATAGGTATTATTATTAGGTCATAAAATGCATTTTCAAATGTCATCAAATGATCTTATGTGCTTCTGGTTTCAAGACATTTAAAGTTCCTGGTTTTCTACTTTATAAAGAAAATTTACAAAGAATATCTCTATAGTTAAATATTTGCTTGCATTTAAGGATATTTCCTCAAACTAGAACTCTAAAAACATATTTAAAGCTTCTTTGACACATATTTATAAACTTTATTACAAAAGGGTCGGCTAATTTAAATTTATACTTCGACCTGCATTATGAACTTTAAGAAATAGAATTCAAAAACATATTTTGCTTAATTAGAAGAAATATTATCATATTATCTTAACTTTAACTTTTTGATTACTAGCATTGTAAAGATTTTTTAAATGTTTATTAAGCCACTTGTATTTCCTTCTGTTTAAACTGTCAGTTCTTATCTTTTTCTTATACATGGTGGTCTGATTTTCTTCTAAAGTTATTTAATCCTTTATATGTACAGATTTCAAACCTTATTTTAATCTTAGATCTTACTAGTATTTATTCCAATCTATTTAGAAATTTAATCTCATTTGTGATTTTTAAATTCTAAAAAATACAGCCTTAACTGTACATATACTATTTGACTGCTATTGCAGTAAAAAAAAAATACAGATGTTTCCTTGCATGGTTTACTTTCTCTTTCAGTTTAACACAAGCTTCAAAACAAAGAAAGAAAGATGTAATAGGCTTCACACTAAACAAATCTTACATAAATCCTTTCCGATGCAGTTAGAAATAAGTCAGTAAGATTTTTATTTCTCTAATACAACGAGGGACTTAAAACTGTAATTGGAGGTATAAGTTGGGGCCTGCAAAGACTGAATTCCAAGACTTGCCTTATTATTTTACAGTGTGTATGTGTGTGTTTCATTAAACCGAGCTCTGGAAAGGAAATTAATAAGATCCACATAATTCTTTCCTTTCTGGTACATGGTAACTTTTTAGCCACCACCAAAGGATGTTAACCTATTATTTCTTGTAACTCTTGCTTAAATTCTAATCTCAAAGCAATTCTCCTTAGCAAAGACATCGGGACCAAACAATTCTGAACCTGTTTTCTCATCTACAATGGGGATAATGATGCTTTCCTTGCAGTTCTTTTGTCAGACGAAACCTGAGAGGGAATGGAGAGGAGCGAGTCAGTGCCAGAACACAAACTCCCGTTGTAATGCCAAGCACCACCTCGCCCTCCTGTCTCAGGCCATGAAAGACTAAAGAGCAGATGTGCATCTGAGTTCAGCCATCCAACACTGGCATTAACCCCCATAGCATGCCAGGCTGATATCTGAATGGAAAAATAGATGGTGGTTGAATTTTTGCCGGCTATTCATTTGTTCAACAAACATTCTCGAGAATAGAATGTGTGGCTGGTATTGTGCAAGGCATAGATCATACACAGGAGAACAAAAGCTTTCCTGCACTGATAAAGCATCATGGCATTTTATCAGGCAACACTCTGAGAAACATTTTATTGAATTTTAGCAGTAGATCTAGCTCTGCATGTTGAACTGCTCCAATCCTAAATTGCCCTAGAAACAAGGAACAATCACACTGACCATTTAGCACTGAGGTGTGAGTAAGGTCAACTCTACAAATGTGCTATGTGATAATCCAGAAGAATCAGAGAGGAGAATGTATGTATCGAGCCAACTAAGTATAGAGACAAGGGTTCTTACAGCACACCATGGTGCCATTTAATGACAGAAGGAATGGTGTATGTGTGCTGTTGCTGAAATATTTCAGAAAAGAAAATTTCACAGGAGTAAGCCATTTGACCTGGAAGAATTGCTGATTCATCTTTCTCAAACAGGGTAGATTGCTGACCATTTTACTTTCTGTGGAATATGCAAATTTCTGGATGCAACGTGGCTTTTCATCATAAGTAAAATGAACTTTTATGGATTTGTTTTAATGGTTTTATGTGATTCACATTTGTTTTTCTCTTTCTTTTCAAGATGTATATTCTGAAAGCTTTACAAAATGAGAAATTCAATTTTGGAGAAGATTGGTAAGTAAAAGAGGAGATTATCTTTCAACTACTTACTTTGTTTTACTTAATAGGAACTTAAATTATATAATCTACAAGGCAACAATTGTCAATAATAGAAGTCAAGAAAACTTATTTTAAAAGGCAGTTGTACCAATTTTTTTTGTATGTGGAAGCTAGAGAAAAAATATGAAAGAAGAGGAACTTCACGATAGTAAGGAGTGAGATCAGCAGAATAGTGAAATAGGAGAAGGAGAGAGGAACAGAGAGGGGAAAGGAAGCTTGAGGAGGGAAACAGAATCAATAACATAATGTCCATATATGAAGGTATTACTAGCATGTATACGGAGGGTAGAGGGGGTTGCAGGATGGGATTTAGAGGGAGCTCACTACAGTGTATAATCATATTGCACCAATAAAATTTCTTTAGAGGGCAATTGTTTTCTGAAAATTGGCAAAATCCTAATCTGAAGAGTACTTGTGAGAGGAACAGAGAGCTAGTTCTTGTTTGTTTCAATTTGTGCATTTCTGACCTTTCTCCAAAACCACCCCTAGATCACTGGATTTTAGATGTTTCTTTTCATTAATTAGAAAAACAGACCTGGCTCAGCACATTCAATAATTTCCATTGGAGGCTCTTTATTCCTGAAGAAACCAACTACTTCATCAGCAGGTATGTGTTTAGAGTTTCCAAATGATATCACCACTAATAAATTACACTCTACATCTTAAATCAACTGTAAGATACTACTTGTGTTGCCATTTTGATTTATACTCCCAGGCTTCCCTCTCTCAACAGTTATGTACCTCATCAATGCAAGGTAACCCATCAAGGCACCAGAAAATTGATTTTATCTCAAGGCAGGATTGTGGGAAGTTTTGAAAAACCTGTCCTGGTGTCTTCTGAGCATAAGCAAGGTGAGGCATTTTATTGCTGAATCATTGTCATTTTACAAATAAAAGCCAAAGTAAACATTTGCAAAAATAATATTGCCAGCAATACTGATTATGTCTTTAAGGCAATAACCACTCCTGAGATTGTGCATTCAGACAAGAGTCATTATCACTAACATTTCCTACCTCCACCCTTTCCTATCTCTGTGTGCCTTCCAACATACGAACACGAACACACATATTCAGAGGAACACACTCTTGCTTTAACCGTGTACGGTGTAAATATAATTGCTTGGTACAGTTAGAACTGAACTCAGTTGTTATGTGTGGGAGAAAATATTGCAAATGATCTGGAGAGCATGCCATGAAATTTGAAACTGATTTTAACATAGTTTAAAGTGTTAGCTGAAACTTGAATCTCACATATATTTTGCTTGCTACAGTTTGTTAAATATCTTTTATTCTGACCTTTCTCCCTTTGTTCCCTTAGTTTTGGGTTTATTCTGAAAAGTACAAAAAGAAATGCCAACTATTCCTCTCTTTAATTCACATCTCCTCACCCTGACAATTTGGAGTTATGACACTGACAGATTTTTTAGGAGTAGAGATTTATATAGTGAAGAATAGAAAAAGTTGAAAAACTATGGAGGACCTAAATTTCAAAAAATTAAACCACCTACATTATTTACCTGATATCACTATGAGGATACTTCTTAAAATGTTCAAAGGATTGCTTTTTGGTTTTTGTTTTCTTTGTTTTGTTTTGCTTTGCTTTACTTTCCAAGAGTTTAGAAGAAAAAAAATCTAAGGGAATCTTTGAGTTAATTAATAATTTTGGTTCTTTCTTACATTATTATATTTCCTAAACCTCACCAAATAATCTAGGAATGTATTTTATTAATTTATTTGAAGTGTGTGCATATGTGTGTAT
Organism: Graphiurus murinus; assembly: GCA_004027655.1. Taxonomy (NCBI): domain Eukaryota; kingdom Metazoa; phylum Chordata; class Mammalia; order Rodentia; family Gliridae; genus Graphiurus; species Graphiurus murinus. The sequence continues at coordinate 29,608 of PVLC010018558.1, forward strand.
ATGCATGAGAAGGTTAGAAAGAAGAGCAGAGTATTAGAAAAGGCTGCCTTTATTGTGTTGTGATAAGCACAGAGTAAAAGCTTCACTCAAACACCGTTGTGCTCTTGACCTACTAAAACAGCTTTTCAGGCATAAGGGATGTGTAACACTTTGTCAGAAAGCAGAAAAAGAGAAAGCAAAACAAAAACAGTCTCTCTGTGGTAGAAATATACGCATCATGTGTGTTTTGTACTTTTTTGCAGCATTTTTTTGTTTATGTAGATGTTGACATTCATTAATTTTATCATATTTACCATGCATTGGATTGTACGCCTAACACAGTGAGTCCCTCTGAGCCCGTCGTTTGCAACTCCTCAGAGGAGAATGTTAAATTAAATGGGTTCGCATGAACTTAAAAACACATTGGCTTGGTCTTTATTCTCTGGATTCTGGGGGAAAGTTCATATTTGTTATCTCCAGCTATGTCCCTGTTTTGTATATGTTGTGGGGGGTTTATGCACATGCACACACACATGCTCTGTTACTGCTATCTTCATATATCTACATATGAGGGATTAGAAAATAGAGAATAGCTCCTAGTTATAGACCAGTGACTAATCATTGGTACATTTTGGAAGTTAGACTTTACCAAGGACATCCTCCAATCCTGGACTTTACAAAGAAAAAAAAAATCTAGAAACATAAATGAAAGTGTGAATGTTCTAACAGCATGATAAAATCATTAAGAAATGTTCTGTTTCACTTATTTTTCATTCCATTTGAAAGTAGCTCCATTTAATTTTACAGTCACTGGACTGTCTTACTCAACCTGTTTTTGCTTTGTTTCTTCCTTCACCTCTGGCCGTAGTGTGCCTGGGAGCCCCAGGCAAGACGACAAATTCTGGAGATATGAGATAGAAGGAATAGTTTATTCCATGTACGTGCACAAGTACATTTTAAAATGAGTGTTTGAACAGTTCCACAACATTTAAGCCAAAAAGGAATAAAGAAAAGAACTCATGCAAAACAAGAGCCAATTACACCACACACACACACACACACACACACACACACACACACACACACACCACTGGAGTTCCTGGTGAATCTTTGACTATTTTCTTACCATGAAAATTATGTTGGATTTTGTGTGTGTGTGGAAACCACATCATACCATAGACTAGATATTTATGATGACAAATGTGAGCATTTATAGTAAGTCATTGTGTGTATTTTAAACATAAACATAGTATATACATCCTAATCGTATAGACATTGTAATGGGATCAATAAGGATTGAGTCTTAATAGTTAATTGCAATTGAGAGTTGATTTTGGTAGAAAATTCATACGCATAGCCAGGTATGGTGGTGCACACCTGTAATCCCAATACTTGAGAGGCTAGACAGGAAGATTGCAGGTTCAAGGCCAGCCTCATCTACTTAGACCCTCAGTAACTTAGAGAGACTCTGTTTCAGAATAAAAAATAAAAAGGGCTGGGTTGTAGCTCTAAGATAGAATATCACTTGGTTCAACCCCTAGTATCCAGAAAACAAAAAATGCTCCAGAAAACAAAAAACGAAAAACAACAAAAAAAACTGTCATGCTCAAACTAGACCATGATTCTTGGGAAAGGAATAATGGCTCGGTATTACTGTATTTTCTAATGTTTTCTTTTGATGGTATTGAGAGGATTGAACCCTCAGGCACTCTACTTCCGAGTTACACCCTCAGCCTTATTTTATTTTTTATTTTGAAACAGGGTCTCACCAAGTTATAGCACGCTGGTCTTGAACCTGCGACCCTCCTGTCTCAGTCTCACAAGTACTGGATTACGGAAGTGTGTCACTATGCCTGGCTTATATTTTCTAAGTTTTTACTTCATCTATATCTTCAGTGTCTGCAAATCTCTGTCCAGTTCAATTTAGGTTTGTGGTTCCTGCTATGGGAAAAATTAAACCCTGTTGGCTGTGAAGGTAGTTAGCCTGGTATAGGTGAGTTCTGTATGTTGTAGTCATTCCAAATCTAGTCTCCTGCTTCCTTGACTAGCCTGTGACTGTGATTCTTTTTTTTTTTTTTTTTTTTTTTGCGGTACTGGGGATTGAACTCAGGGGCATTCTACCTCCGAGCTACACCCCCAGCCCTATTTTTTATTCTTTATTTTGAAACCGAGTCTCACTAACTTGCAGAGTGCCTCACTAGGTAGCTGAGGCTGGCGGCGAACCCGGATCCTCAGGTCTCAGCCTCCCAAATGCTGGGATTACAAGAGTGCGCCACCA
>PVLC010018559.1:0-31870 GCA_004027655.1 Graphiurus murinus
ATTTTGAAACAGGGTCTCACTAAGTTGCGGAGTGCCTCACTAGGTAGCTGAGGCTGGCCAGGAACCCGGATCCTCCAGTCTCAGCCTCCTAAATGCTGGGATTACAAACTTGTGCCACCACGCCCAGCCTACTTAGTTTTAATTTGAAACAGAATCTAGCTAAATTGCTGAGGGTCTTGCTAGATTGATGAGGCTGGCCTTGAACCTATGTTCCTCCTATCTCAGCCTCCCAAGTACTGGGTTTATATGCATAAGCCACCATGTCTGGCCACCAATGAATATTATCCAATCCATATTTAATAAATTATTCTAGGCTTTTTTGTGTTGTTTTGTTTTGTGTGTGTGTGTGTGTGTGTGTGTGTGTGTGTGTGTGTGTGTGTGTGTCACTGGGGATTGAACCTGGGAGCGTTCTACCTCTGAGTTACATCCCAGCCCGTTTTTTTTGTTGTTTTTTGTGGTACTGGGGATTGAACTCAAAGGCATTCTACCTCCGAGCTACACCCCCAGCCCTATTTTTTTATTCTTTATTTTGAAACCGAGTCTCACTAAGTTGTGGAGTACCTCACTGGGTAGCTGAGGCTGGCCTCGAACCCAGATCCTCTGGTCTCAGCCTCCCGAATGCTAGGATTACAAGCATGCGCCGCCACACCCGGCTGCCCCCAGCCCTATTTTTTTATTCTTTATTTTGAAACAGGGTCTCACTAAGTTGCGGAATGCCTCACTAGGTAGCTGAGGCTGGCTGCGAACCCGTATCCTCCCGTCTCAGCCTCCCAAATGCTAGGATTACAAGCGTGCGCCACCACACCCGGCTCCTATTTTATTTTTATTTGGAATCACGCTAGGTTGATGAGAGTCTCACTCTTACTAAGGCTGTCCTCAAACCTACAATCCTCCTGTGTCAGCCTCCCAAGTACTGGGATTACAAGCATGTGCCACCATGCCTAGCTGTGATTCTAGGCTTTTAAAATGCAGCCATAGCCAGGCGTGGTGGCACACGCTTGTAATCCCAGCATTTGGGAGGCTGAGACCGGAGGATCCGGGTTCGTGGCCAGCCTCAGCTACCTAGTGAGGTATTCTGCAACTTAGTGAGACCCTGTTTTAAAATAAAGAATTAAAAAATAGGGCTGGGGGTGTAGCTCGGAGGTAGAATACCCCTGAGTTCAATCCCCAATACTGCAAAAATAAATAAATAAATAAATAAATAAATAAATAAATAAATAAATAAATAAAATGCAGCCATAAACCAAGTAGGTGGTGCACATCTGTAATTCCAGTACTTGGGAGGCTGAGACAAGAGGATCACAGGTTTGAAACCAGCCTCAGCAAATTAGTGAGGACTTCAGCAACTTAGTGAGACCCTGTTTCAAAATAAAATAGGGCTGGAGGTATAGCTCAGAGGTAGAACACCCCTGGGTTCAGTCTTCAGTACATCACACACACAAAAGAAAATAGTCATATGCATAAAAATGGAAGCTCCATTACCCTAGAAGAAACTCAAAATGGAATATAGATTTAAACATAAGACATAAAACATTTAAAATTTTAGAGAAAGCCAGGCCTGGTCATATGCCCAAAATCCCAGCTACTCAGGAGGCTGAGGCAGGAGGATCCAAAATTTGTGTTTGTTTGTGTATTTAGCTCTATTTAGTTGTATGTTTGTGTATTCAGTTATATTTAGTTATTAAGTTCCCAGTGTCACAAAAACAAATTAATTGATTAACTAATTAATTTAAAAATCCTGGGCTTTTCTTTTCTTTTCCTTCCTATTCTGCATCTTGAGTGGATTTTTGGGTGCTCATAGGAATCTAGAGATGTGATACATTCATATAGAACTAAATACACAAATATGCATAAATTAGCACAGGTGAAACTGGTAAAATGCGAATAAGGTTGCTACTAGATTGTATCACTGTCAGCTTTCTGGTTTTTTGTTTTTTAAAATCTTCCACCTGGTTTCTGGCAGACATCCCTACTAGGGAGAACTGGGTGAAAGATCTACGCCTCTGTGTGTTACCTCATGCCCCACCTAACAGCGGTTCGGTCAAGGAAGGACGGCACATGTGAAGGTGTCCCACAGAATCTCACCTCCTGTTGATGCTGTGACCATCTGAATTTGTATAAGTGCTCTCTCTCTCTGATATTTGCACAATGACAGAATAACCTAACACCACATTTCTCAGAAACTATGCCTGATCTTAGGTGATGCATGATTGTATTTTTGCAAATGCGTCTATATCTACCATTATATCAAAATAAGATTCTTGTTATTGTTTTTATGGTACTGGAGATTGAACTCAGGGGCATTCTACCTCCGAGGTATACCTCGAGCCTATTTTACTTTTTATTTTGAAACAGAGTCTCCCTAAGTTGCTGAGGACCTTGATAAATTGCTGAGGCTGTCTTAGAAACTTCGATCTTCCTGTCTCGGTCTACTAAATACTAGGATTACAGGTATATGCCACCATGCTCAGCTTGTTGTTTTGTTTTGTTTTTGGTACTGGGGATTGAACCCAGGAGCATTCTACCTCTGAACTACACTCCCAGCCCTATATTTTGTTTGTTTGTTTGTTTTTGTTTTTGTTTTTTGTTTTGAAACAGGGCCTCACTAAATTGCTGAGGTTGGCCACAAACCTGCAATTCTCCTGTATCAGCCTCCCAAGTACTGGGATTACAAGCATGAGCCATCATGCCCAGCTTATTTTTTATTTTGAAATAGGGTCTCATTAAGTTGCAGAGAGCCTCACAAGGTTGGTGAGGGTGACCCTGAACCTGGGATCCTCCTGTCTCAGCCTCCCAAGTACTGGGATTACAGGATTTTACCACCACATCCAGCTAAGACCCTATTTTATTTTATTTATTTTTTTATTTATTCTTTTTTTTTTTTTTTTTTTGCGGTACTGGGGATTGAACTCAGGGGCATTCTACCTCTGAGCTATACCCCCAGCCCTATTTTCTTTATTCTTTATTTTGAAACTGGGTCTCACTAAGTTGTGGAGGGCCTCACTAAGTAGCTGAGGCTGGCCTCGAACCCGGATCCTCCAGTCTCAGCCTCCCAAATGCTGGGATTACAAGCGTGCGCCACCATGCCCGGCAGCTAAGACCCTATTTTAAATTAAAAAGCTAAAAGGGCTGGGAGTGTAGCTGAAATGTTGAGTACCACTGAGTTCAATCCCAGTAAAACACACACACACACACACACACACACACACACACACACACACACAAGTTAAGATCTGGAAATTATGTGTGGAACCTGAAGATTAAAGGAAGGTCATCACTAAAGAACCTGAATGTTGATCTAGCAAATTGAAGTTACCCTCATTCTAAGTGTTGAGGATATGTAATTTTATTATTTTCTATAAGGAAGGGCAACTTAAACATAATCTAACTTTAGGCTTTTGTAAGACTTTTGACTAAAAGATTCACAAGTTCATACAAAAACTTAAAACAAACTTTTATTAATGTATACATCCCAATTGTTTAACAAAATGTTGTCACTGTGAGCAAAATGACTAATATGATTTAGAATTAAATAATGTTCTAAGCCAGGCATGGTGGTGCACGCCTGTAATCCCAGTACTTGGGAGGCTGAGACAGGAGGATCACAGGTTGAAGGACAGCCGTAGCAAGTAGTAAGACTCTCATCAACATAGCCAGACCCTGTTTTCAAGCAAAAAATAAAACAGGGCTGTGATGGAGCCTGGAGGTAGAAGGTAGAATTCCCCTGGGTTCCATCCCCAATAACATTAAATAAATAAATAAATAAATAAATAAATAAATAAATAAATAAATAAATAAATAATAGCCGGGTGTGGTGGCACACGCTTGTAATCCCAGTACTTGGGAGGCTGAGGCCGGAGGATCTGGGTTCCCAGCCAGCCTCAGCTACTTAGTGAGGCCCTCTGCAACTTAGTGAGACTCTGTTTCAAAATAAAGAATAAAAAAATAGGGCTGGGGGTATAGCTTGGAGGTAGAATGCCCCTGGGTTCCATCCCCAGTACCGCAAAAAAAAAAAAAAAAAAAAAAAGGCTCACGAAATTGCCGAGAGCCTCCCTAAATATCTGAGGCTGGCCTCAAACCTGAGATCCTGCTGTCAGCCTCCCAAGTACTGAGATTACAGGCATGTAACTCCATACCTGGCTTGCCTGTCTGCTTTCTTTCCCTTCCTTCCTTCCTCCTTTTATTCATTCATTTATTTATTTATTTTCCAGTGCTAGGTATTGAACCGAGAGACGTTTGACCACTAAACTACCTCCCCAACCCTTCTTATTTTTTATTTTGAGACAGGGGCTTACTAAGTTGCCCAGGCTGGCCTTGAACTTGTGATCCTCCAGCCTCAGCATCCCTAGTTGCTGGGATTATAGGCCTGCGCCACCACACCAGGTGAAAAAGGTCTTTCTGACTTTGGGAAGCTAGCACCTGCAAAGGCCAGTGTGATTCCTTTTAGAGAATGCTGAGGCTGAAGGTCCCTGGGGGAGGGCTTCCCAAACTTTGTTGTGCCTGTGAATCACTTGGGTTCAGGATTCAGTAAGTCTCCACGAGGCCTGAGATTCTGCAGGTAAAGCTGGTACTGCAGGTCTGTAGCGCACAGGAGAGGTATGGGAAGTCTACAGATGAAGATGCAAACTAGGGAGGGAGTGTGGAAATACAACAGGCTTTAGAGTAAGGATCTTTCATTTTACATTTCAAACAAAGGATTCCCAAGACCAAGCAAGTAGTTCACTCATTTGAAATAATAAATTAACTCCAACCACATTTCAGTACAATCACAGAACTAAAACTAGTTACTCACTCTTTAAAAACTGTCTTTCAGCTGGGAGTGGTGGTGCACGCTTGTAATCCCAGCATTTGGGAGTCTGAGACTGGAGGATCAGCCGCTTAGTGAGGCACTCCGCAACTTAGTGAGACCCTGTTTCAAAATAAAGAATAAAAAATAGGGCTGGGGGTGTAACTTGGAGGTAGAATGCCCCTAGGTTCAATCCCCAGTGCTACAAAAAAACAAAGAAACAAAAAAACTGTCTTTCTAGCCGAGCATGGTGGCTCACACTTGTAATCTCAGTACTCCAAGGCTGGGAGGAGTTACAGATGGCCTCACTAAGTAGCTGAGGCTGGCTGCAAACCCGGATTCTCCTGTCTCAGCTTCCTAATTTTTTTTTTTTTTTTAAATACTAGGCATTCTACCTGCAAACTACTACACCCCCAGTCCTTTTTTTTTTTTTTTTTTGTGGTTACTGGAGATTGAACTCAGGGGCATTCTACCTCCGAGCTACACCCCCAGCCCTATTTTTTATTCTTTATTTTGAAACCGAGTCTCACTAAGTTGTGGAGGGCCTCACTAGGTAGCTGAGGCTGGCCTCGAACCCGGATCCTCCGGTCTCAGCCTCCCGAATGCTGGGATTACAAGCGTGCGCCACCACGCCCGGCTCCCAGTCCTTTTTAATTATTATTTTTTAAATTTTGAAATAGAGACTCAATCCGGGCATGGTTGGTGGTACATGCTTGTAATCCCAGTACTTGGGAGGCTGAGACAGGAGGATCGCAGGTTCACAGTCAGCCTCAGCTACTTAGTGAGGCTCTCTGCAACTTAGTGAGACCCTGTTTCAAAATAAAGAATAATAATAGGGCTGAGGGTGTAGTTTAGAGGTAGAATGCCCCTGGATTCAATCCCCAGTAACACACACACACACACACACACACACACACACACACACACACACAAACTGTGTTCCCCAAGAGATGGCAAGCAAAACTATATTTGGTGGTATACTGCCATCTAGTGGAAATGTTGATATATGTTGCTATAACTAGTGCCTCTTTAATTTTCATTTTTCTTTCTTTCTTACATTTTTTTTTTTTTTTTTTTTTTTTTTTGGTACTGGGGGTTGAGCCCAGAGGCATTCTACCTTCAAGCTATACTCCCAGCCCAATTTTTTTTTTGAGGTACTGGGAATTGAACCCAGGAGCATTCTACCTCTGAGCTACACCCCCCAGTCCTATTTTTTATTCTTTATTTTGAAACAGGATCTCACTAAGTTGCGGAGGGCCTCACTAAGTAGCTGGGGCTGGCTGTGAGCCTGCAATCCTCCTGTCTCAGGCTCCCAAGTATTGGGAAGCTCGGAGGTAGAATGCCCCTGAGTTCAATCCCCAGTACCGGAAAAAAAAAAAAAAAAAGGAAATAAAATCAGACTGGGGGTGTAGCTCCAAGGTAGAATGATTAGGAGTTCAATTCCCAGTACCATAAAAGATTAAGAAATAGAATAATAGAGATAGTGCTGGGGTGTAAAGCCCCTGGGTTCACTCTCCAGTACCAAAAAAAAAAGTTTACTCCGAGATTATGCTTTCCCTTAGTTTATTGATTGATTGATTGAAGTACTGGAGTTGGAACCCAGGGGCATTCTACCTCAGCCCCAGCCCTATTTTTTATTCTTTATTTTTGAAACAGGGCCTCACTAAGTAGCTGAGGCTGGCTGCGAACAAGGATCCTCCTGTCTCAGCCTCCCAAGTACTGGGATTACAAGTGTGCACCACCACGCCTGGCTTCCCTTAGTTTATATACACCTTAGATTATGGTTCATTAGGTAGGGACTCATGCTGTAGAAGCACCTCTGGGCAAATGTAGCTTAACAAGGCCCTTGGGAACACCTGTGTTTATTAGGGGATGGGAATAAAAGGAGGCTCTGAAGGAACCCGGGGAGGAAGGGAGGCCCAGGACGGTGCGTGTTGGGGAGCAACTGTGGAAGCCGCCCAGGCTGGTTCCTGAGTTACCGAACACTGGTGGATGGAAGGCTCCGTGTCTGTGCGCAATGGCAGCTGGACGCAGGTTTTGTGAATAGCGGAAATGGAGCTAACCACTTTGTTCTTTTTCTAGAAAGAGGGAAGCAGTAGTGCAGGCCGCTGGCGGGGCCCAGTGGAGACAGGGGCAGGGAGGGGGTGGCTCCTGGGGAGGCTGGTGTGGCTTTGCAGAGAGGAGAAATTGTCCCAGAAAAAGTGGGCGGCTTCTCTCCTGAACACACAGTGGTGTTTACTGAGCGGCTGCTGCCCGCAGCTCCAGGACACTGCCTAGGGCCTCAAGAATCTCAGGTCTGGACTACTAAGGGACCTTTGTCCTTCTCCTGCTGACCTCGGAGAAAACAGGCGGGCTCAGGCTCACGGTGAGCAGTCCTTCCTACAGGAAGCCCAACTTAGGAAAGGTACACAGAGGTGGTCCCCAATTTTCTTCACAGTTACATTGAAACATTCTTCATTTCTTAGCCGCCAAAGGGTTCCATTTTAAGTTCAAATTTGTTAGCAGGTAATGATTTCAACCTTAAAAAAACAAATATGTTACAGGGTAGTAACTCTCTTCCTCCATTCTTGCTTCTGGATGAGGTAGGATAGGAAAAATAGAAATATAGTAGGTTATAAAAAAAGAGAGACAAACTGGAAAGGAATCAGGAATTATAGTTTTAAAATCTAGAAACCACAGCCGGGCATGGTGGCGCACGCTTGCAATCCCAGCATTTGGGAGGCTGAGACTGGAGGATTCTGGTTCTCCGCCAGCCTCAGCTACCTAGTGGGGCACTCAGCAACTTAGTGAGACTCGGTTTCAAAATAGAGAACTAAAAATAGGGCTGGGGGGTATAGCTCGGAGGTAGAATACCCCTGAGTTCAATTCCCAGTACCACAAAAAAAAAAAAAAGGAAAAAAATCTAGAAGCCCAGTACTTGAGAGGCTGAGACAGAAATATCACAGGTTGGAGGACAGCCTTAGCAATTTAGTGAGGCTCTCAGCAACCTAATGATACTCTGTTTCCAAATAAGAAATAAAAATAAGAATAAAATTTGTCTGGGGATGTAGCTCTGAGGTAAAATGCCTCTGGGTTCAACACCCAGAACCACATACACACACACACACACACACACACACACACACACACACACAAAATCTAGAAACTTGCTGGGTGTGGTGCCTCACTGCCTATAATCCCAGTACTTGGGAGGCTGAGACTGGAGGATCTCAGGTTGGAGGACAGCCTCAGCAGGTAGTGAGACTCTTATCAACCTACAGAGATCCTGTTTCCAAATAAGAAATAAAACCAGGCTGGGGGTGTAGCTGGAAGATAGAATGCCTCTGGGTTCAATCCCCAGTACCACAAAAAAATAAATAAATAAATAAAATAAAATCTAGAAACTTAATAATCTTTTATTTTCACTCTTCAGGGCCTGCTTCTTAGGCAAAAACCCTCAAGAGATCCATGCCCTTAATCACAATGGCCCCTCTCCCCACCTGAAATTGCTGAGATGCTTAGTAAACAAAGGATCCACAAGGAAGAGGAAGCTCAGGTGCCACCCAGCCACCACCCAGGCCCGGAACCTGAAGATTCCGAGGAAGTCCAGACCTCCACCCTACTGTGCCCCTGCCCACCCCCTCCCAGGGTCTCCTATAAAAAAAAGACTGTGAGACCCCAAAGTCGCTCTCTTGAGATGCCCGCTGTCTCCCTTGAAAGTGTACCCCCACTTTCCTAAGTAAACCTCTATCTTTGTCTCTGACTGGCATATGCTGAAATTCTTTTCTGCCACGGGAGGATGCTGCCGGAGGATGCTGCTCACGCCTGGCTTGATAGAACGATTTTAAACAGAAAACACAAATAGAGAATAAAAGAAGTTTGTTTAGGAAGTGGGGGGCACGGTAATAAGAGAAGGCCGTGATGCAGGGATTACAATCCAGAGAAAGGGTTGGGTTGTGTTTGAGAGTCTGGAAAGGGCCGCTTCCCTGGGTGAGAAACCGCAAGGAACAAAGAAGATGAGCTCTAGAAAGAGGGTCTGAAGCGGTCGGTCTGTTTCCAGGAACTGAAAGCAGCCTGGCACCTCCCACGTTGGAGTTTACTCACCGGAAACCTTTCCCCTAATGCATATGCATTTCGGGAGTTCACTAACTTTCCCGCCAAAGCTCTGAGCGCTGAGCTGCGTGGTTTGCCTGTTGGAGATTCTCTGGAAGTCTAGGCCTGGGGGTGGAGGCTTCTCTAAACCAGGGTTTATAGCTCCTTATCTCTTCTGCTGTGGTCAGGTGGGATCCTCTGTTCCACTTCTTGCCCTGCCCTGCTCAACTCTAATCTAGCCACCTTTAAAAATCACAGTAGTGCCGGGCATGGTAGCGCACGCTTATAATCCCAGCATTCAGGAGGCTGAGACCGGAGATCCGGTTCGCAGCCAGCCTCAGCTACCTAGTGAGGCACGCCGTAACTTAGTGAGACCCTGTTTCAAAATAATAGGACTGGGAGCCGGGCCTGGTGGCGGACGCTTGTAATCCCAGTACTTGGGAGGCTGAGACCAGAGGATCCGGGTTCAAGGCCAGCCTCAGCTACTTAGTGAGGCCCTCTGCAACTTAGTGAGACCCTGTTTCCAAATAAAGAGTAAAAAAAAAAAAAAGGACTGGGGTTGTAGCTCAGAGGTAGAATGTCCCTGGGTTTCATCCCCAGTACTGAAAAAAAAAAAAAAAAAAAAAGACAGCATGCACCAGTCAGAAACGCAGATTTAGGAAAACGGATACACTTTTTTTTTTTTTTTTGCAGTACTACTGGGGATTGAACTCAGGGGCATTCTACCTTCGAGCTATACCCCCAGCCCTGTTTTTTATTCTTTATTTTGAAACAGGATCTCACTAAGTTGCAGAGTGCCTCACTAGGAAGCTGAGGCTGGCCGTGAACCCGGATCCTCTGGTCTCAGCCTCCCGAATGCTGGGATTACAAGTGTGCGCCACCACGCCCCGCACAGATACACATTTAATGGCGAAACAGGCTGTCTCAAGAGAGACACATCTTTTGGGATAAAGCAAAAAATTGTGCCCTCAAAGGAAAGTATGACCAACCTGAGAGATGAGCTTTTGGCGTGAAGCAAGGAATAGGGAATCAAAGGAGAAGGGGGCCATCTCCAGAGCGGGAGACAGCAATAGAGGGGCAGTAGCTGGGGCTGGACTAGAGGAGGTGAATCAGGGTGGAGTTTCACAATCGTTCCAGTTTTGCCTGCGCTGACACACAGACCTCATATCAGGTTACTTTTTGTGGCCTAGGACTTGGCAGAGACACCCCTGGGGACAGGGGCTGGGTGGCTCACAAGTTACTTGGTTTATCTTTCAATGGTTCTTGGGCATTTCCTGAATTCCAGCAGTTTTAGAGGCTCTTCTCTTTTGAGATCCAATATATTCTTCTTTTTCTACATCCCCAAATTCTTATCTCAGTAGCACCCGTGACACTAGGTCCTTGAAGAAATGTTGAGCAAGAGGAGGCCTTGTGGGGTCATAGACACAGAGGTAGGGAAGAGATGTGGCCTCAGGGTATGGTCACAGTCCTGGAGCAACTTCAGAAATCTCAGCTCCTTGGAAAATTCTACATTTGAGCCGAGTGTGGTGGAGTACTTGGGAGGCTGAGATAGGAGGATGGCAGGTTATTTTTTTATTTTATTTTTTATTTTTTGTTTTTTTGCGGTCCTGGGAATCAAACTCAGGGGCATTCTACAGGAGGATGGCAGGTTCTAAGCTAGCCTCGGCAACTTATTGAGGTCCTCCATAACTTAGTGAGACTCTATTTCCAAATAGGAAATATAAGGCTGGGGGTCAAGCTCAGAGACAGAATGCCTCTGGGTTCAATTCGAAGGAAGGAAGGAAGGAAGGAAGGAAGGAAGGAAGGAAGGAAGGAAGGAAGGAAGGAAGGAAAATTCTACATCTGGTAGCAACTGGGGGGTGTGGGGTGCGTGGGTGCCCTGAAGCAGAGTCCGCTGGGGTGGGGGAAGGGGCGCTGGGTTAAAGACCATCCCCTATCTCCTATCAACACATCCCCTATCTCCTTTGAACCTAAAAACAGTTAAAAGAGAACCCAACCTGGGCATGGTGGCACATAGCTGGAATCCCAGCTACTTGGGAGGCTGATGCAGGAGGAACACAAATTCAAAGCCAACCTGGGAGCTAGGGGTGGAGGCGCACACTTGTAATCCCAGCATTTGGGAGGCTGAGACCGGAGGATCCGGGTTCACGGCCAGCCTCGACTACCTGGTGAGGCCCTCCGCAACTTAGTGAGACCCTGCTTCAGAATAGGGAATAAAAAACAGGGCTGGGGGTATAGCTCGGAGGTAGAATGCCCCTGAGTTCAATCCCCAGTACAAAAAAAAAAAAAAAAAGCCAACCTGGGCAACTTAGGAAGACCCTGCTTCAAAAACTTAAAAAAGGCCAGAGCTGGAGCTCAGTGTTGGGGCACCCTTGGGGTTCAACTCTCAGTACTGGGGATTAAACTCAGGGGCATTCTACCTCCGAGCTATACCCCCAGCCCTATTTTTTTTTTTTTTTATTCTTTATTTTTGAAACAGGGTCTCACTAAGTTGCGGAGGGCCTCACTAGGTAGCTGAGGCTGACTATGAACCCGGATCCTCCAGTCTCAGCCTCCCAAATGCTGGGATTACAAGCGTGTGCCTTTGCTCTAGAGATTCCTGGAACAGCAACTCCTCAATCTACCTCCAATCCCAAAACCACCTGGGGGGTGTGATTACTATCCCTTTGTCTCATTCATATGCAAATAGTCTGAAGCACAGAAATCAAAGATTTGCCTTAGGGAGTAAATAAACTTTCATTGCACAATGGAAGTGCTCTTCCTTTTCCACCTTTGAAAGTGTGTACAGAGAGCTGGGCATGGTGATGCACACTTGTAGTCCTTGTACCTGAGACAGGAGGATTGCAAGTTCCAGGTCCCCCTCGTCAGCAATGTGGCGAGACCTTGTTTCAAAAGAAAAAATATAAAGGGCTAAAGGTTTGGTTCTGAGGTAGAACACCCTGGGTTCAATCCCCAGAACCAAAAAAAAAAAAAGCGAGGGTAGCTGGGTATGCAGCTTAGTGGTAGGTATCCCTGGGTTCAATTCCCAGTACCACCAAAAGGAAGACCTTTCTGCTTTGAAATGTCCTGCTGGCAGCCACTGCCCCAACTTGAGTAGTAGCTCCAGTCTCCTAAGTCGACCTTCACCTCCGCAAGCCTAGCTCCTGCTGGCCAGCATGAAAGAGCCTAGCCAAGCCTGTGCCCTTCCCCAAACCAGGTCTGAAGGCGCACCCAGCCCTAATGAATGACTTCTTTCTCTTCAGTCGGATGGCTAGGTTTGTAAAACTCATCCTCTTTCACAATCGTTCATTCAAACAATGTTTATGAGGGCCTACTGCATGCCTGAAAGTTTTGTAAGACACTGAGAATTCCAAGACGAATAAAGTGGGCAGTCCTATTCCCCAGGAGCTTGTAGTTCAGAGAGGGAAGAAGGGAGAGTAAATATGGCATGTTTAGGGTTGTCAAGGAAAAAAGTCAAAATGGAGTAGCATTGGTTCAGGGCATTTAAAATTGAGTTGGGAGAGCCAGGCATGGTGGTGCATGCCTGTAATCCCAGTACTTGGTAAGCAGAGACAGGAGGATCTCAGGTTTGCAGACAGCTTTAGCAAGTATTAATACTCTCATCAACCTAGCAACACCCTGTTTATAAAATAGGTCTGGAGGTGTAGCTCAGAGGTAGGTAGAATGCCCCTGGTTTCATCCCCAGTACCATAAAAAAAAAAAAAAAAAATCGACTTGAGAGGCCATTGTTTCATCAGATCCCAGATAGGTCTGCAGCCAAACATTTGAACTGGATGCAGACTCACCCTGAGTGTGAGCTGACCTTTGTTTTTTGTTTTGTTTTATTTTTGCTGCTGGGGATTAAACCCAGGGGCCTTCTACTTCTATTTTATTTATTTATTTATTTATTTATTTATTTATTTATTTATTCATTCATTTATTTATTTATTTTTTGCGGTACTGGGGATGGAACCTGGGGGCATTCTACCTCCAAGCTACATCCCCAACCCTATTTTTTTTTTTTTTTTTTTGCGGTACTGGGGATTGAACTCAGGGGCATTCTACCTCCAAGCTATACCCCCAGCCCTATTTTTTTATTCTTTATTTTGAAACCGAGTCTCACTAAGTTGTGGAGTGCCTCACTAGGTAGCTGAGGCTGGCCGCGAACCTGGATCCTTCGGTCTCAGCCTCCCCAGTGCTGGGATAACAAGCGTGCGCCACCACGCCCGGCCCCAGCCCTATTTTTTATTCTTTATTTTGAAACAGGGTCTCCCTAAGTTGCGGAGGGCCTCACTAGGAAGCTGAGACTGGCCGAGAACCTGGATCCTCCGGTCTCAGCCTCCCAAATGCTGTGATTACAGCGGCTCTATTTTTAATTTTGTTTAGAAACAGGCTCTCACTAAGTTGCTGAGGGCCTCCCTAAATTGCTGAGGCTGGCCTCAAACCTGCTATCCTCCTGTCTCAGTCTTCTAAGTACTAGGATTACAGGCATGTCCCACCGCACCTGGCTTGTGAGCTGACCTTTGAAACAGATGCAAACAATCTTGAAAGTGTTGTTTTACAAAGTGACAGCTGTACTTGTAGGCTTAAACTGTAAAAGGGGTAATTGCATAATCAGTCAGGAATTATGACAGTGCTGGCAGAATTTCAGTCTCCTGGTAGTTTGGAGGAAGGGGTCCTTTGTACAGAAAGTCAGTAGATGTTAAAAGTTTTAAGTGGGTGTGGTGGTACTTACCTATAACCGCAGTACTTGGGAGGCTGAGACAGGAGGATAGCAAGTTTAAGGCCAGCCTCAGCAATTTAGGGTGACTGTTTCAAAAAAAAAAAAAAAGAAAGAAAGAAAGAAAGAAAAGAGTACTGAGAGATGTAGCTTGGAGGAAGAATGCCCCTGGATTTAATCTCTAGTACCAAAAAGAAAAAAAAAAAAAAGTTGACTGGATTGACTGTTTTGGGGGCAATAAACTTTCTCTCTCCATTTCTGTGAGTCAGGAATTAGACACAGTTTTGCTGGGTCCTATGGCTCAGGGTAGAACACAGGAAGCATTTATGGTGTCATTGAGGGTTACAGTCCCTGGAAGGCTCTCCTGGAAGAAGATCCACTTCCAAGCCCACTCATATATGTTGGTGGCAGCTGGGCATGGTGGCGCACGTTTGTAATGCCAGTATTCGGGAGGCTGAGACAGGAGGATCGAGGTTCACAACCAGCCTCAGCTACTCAGTGAGGCCCTCTGCAAGTTAGTGAGGCCCTGTTTCAAAGTAAAGAATAAAAAATAAGGCTGAGAATGGCTGGGATGTTGAATGCCCCTGGGTTCAATCCCCAGTACCACAAAAAATAAATTAATAGAATAAAAATAAAAAGGGCTGAGAGTGTGGCTCAGAGGTAGAACATCTCTGGGTTCAATCTCCAATACCACACACACACACACACACACACACACACACACACACAAAGCAAAACAAAGCAGAAATTAATATAGTCACAGTTGGGGTCAGATAATAGGGTTTTTTTGATGTGTGTGTGTGTGTGTGTGTGTGTGTGTGTGTGTGTGTGTGTGTTACTGATGATTCAATGCAAGGCATTCTACCCCTGAGCTACACCCTAAGCCCAATTTTTTAAATTTATTTATTTATTTATTTATTTATTTATTTATTTATTTATTTATTTATTTATTTTGTGTGTGTGTGGTACTGGGGATTGAACTCAGGGGCGTTCTACCTTCGAGCTATACCTCCAGCCCTATTTTTTATTCTTTACTTTGAAACCAGGTATCACTAAGTTGCAGAGTGCCTCACTAGGTAGCTGAGGCTGGCCGCAAACCCAGATCCTCCGGTCTCAGCCTCCCAAATGCTGGGATTACAAGCGTGCACCACCACGCCCAGCTTCCAATTTTATTTTTATTTTGAAACAGGGTCTCAAAGCCGGGCGTGGTGGCCCACACTTGTAATCCTAGCATTCGGGAGGCTGAGACTGGAGGATCTGGGTTCGCGGCCAGCCTCAGCTACCTAGTGAGGCACTCCGCAACTTAGTGGGACCCGGTTTCAAAATAAAGAATAAAAAATAGGGCTGGGGGAATAGCTCTGAGGTAGAATGCCCCTGAGTTCCATCCCCAGTACCAAAAAAAAAAAAAAAAGAAACAGGATCTCAAGCCGGGCATGGTGGCGCATGCTTGTAAATCCCAGCATTTGGGAGGCTGAGACTGGAGGATCCGGGCTCAAGGCCAGCCTTGGTTGCTTAGTGAGGCCCTCCGAAACTTAGTGAGACCCTGTTTGAAAATAAAGAATAAAAAACAGGGCTGGCGCTGTAGCTCAGAGGTAGAATTCCCCCAGGTTCTATCCCCAGTACTGCAAAAAAGAAAAAAGAAAAAGGGTCTCACCAAGTTGATGAGAGTCTCACTACTTGCTGAGGCTGTCCTCGAACCTGTGATCTTCCTGTCTCCGCCCCCCAATTACTGGGATTACAGGTGTGTGCCACCACTTCTGGCTCAGATAAGAGTTTTAACAAATCAGTCCCACATAGTATCAAGGTCTGGGCAGGACAGTGGGGAGTTTCAGAGCGTAATCTTGAAGTGTTAGCTCAAGTATCAGCTCAGTGGGTCTTGCTGGTCATCAGGGACTGGGGGATCCGTGCTGAGGTGAGACCTGGGGACAGAGAACTGGAGATTTGTCACTGGCCATTTTCCTGGGTAAGGCTCATGAGGGACCAGATGACAGAGTTGGAATGGTGTAATGTCCACGCTTGGGGTGCCCCTCCTGTTATGGGTCTCAAGTGAAGAGGGTCACCTTGTCCAGTGGTCTGATGTGGTTGGTAAGCTCATGGGCCTGCTTTTCCTGATATAGATTTGATGTGCCCATGCATCCATGTGTTACTGACTTAATTTGATAAATCATTTTTATTTATCCATCTGTATCTTTGCTTGTGTGTGAGGAGAAGGGTAGATTCCTCAACTCAGGATTGGCAGGCTTACGTGACAGAAAAGAATTCCAGCATGCACTAGTCAGAGACATGGAGATTTACTTAGAAGAGTAGGAAAGTAAAAAGCACACTCAAAGGAGATGCAGGCCATGCTAAAGGTAAGAGAGACCCTTTGGAAGTGCAGGGCTCTTCTTTCATAGGGGACTTCAGTGAGGTGTGGGCATGAAGATGGCGAGGGTGACTCCGTCCTGTTCAGGGTGTTCAGTCATCTTTCAGGTCCTGACCTTCACTCTTATCAGTAGGAGCCATTTTGTTTAAACTGTTCAAAGACACCTAACCACCAGGAGGAGGCAGCTCTCTGGCTAGTGCCCAAGGAGATTCCTCTTTTATGAGATCTAAGCTGTCTGGTCCAAGGATACCTCCCTGAAGATAGTCAACATGACTCCAGGTAATGAATAAAAACTTGTAGCCGGGCGTGGTGACGCTCGCTTGTAATCCCAGCATTCGGGAGGCTGAGACCGGAGGATCCGGGTTCGCGGCCAGCCTCAGCTACCTAGTGAGGCACTCCGCAACTTAGTGAGACTCAGTTTCAAAATAAAGAATTAAAAATAGGGCTGGGGGTGTAGCTCGGAGGTAGAACACCCCTGAGTTCAATCCCCAGTACCGCAAAAAAAAAAAAAAAAAAAAAAAAAAACTTGTAAATTCCTCAGAACCTTTTGAGTCTAATGGGCCTTGCCACAGGTTTACATATTAAAGTTATACTTCCCTTGTTCTCCCTTCATATCTCCTTTCTACCTATTTTATTTCTTCTACTTCGGTTGTGCTGAGTAGGTGATAGTTTTTTTTTTCTTGAATAGACAAGGCGTAGTCATTCTACCTCAATGCTTATTCTCAAAACGGAGCGACTCAGGGTTAGGTACAACCTGCTCTGCCGGGCGTGGTTGCACACGCTTGTAATCCCAGCATTTGGGAGGATCCGGGTTCGAGGCCAGCCTCAGCTACCTAGTGAAGCATTCCGCAACTTAGTGAGACCCGATTTCAAAATAAAGAATAAAAAATAGGGCTGGGGGTGTGGCTCAGAGGTAGAATACCCCTGAGTTCAATCCCCAGTACCGAAAAAAAAGAGATGCCCATGCCAGGGAGAGCACCAGAGAGAAATGTAAATGCACTTTTTAGGAAGAGGGTGGGCACGGGCAGATAGATTAAAATAGAGGACAAGGGCAGCCAGGCATGGTCTATGTCTATAATCAGTCACACTACTTGGGAGGCTGAGACAAGGGATCTCAGGTTTGTAGCCAGTCTCAGCAACTTAGTGAGGCTTTCACCAACTTAGAGAGACCCAGTTTCCAAATAAAAATAAAATAGGGCTGGGGGTATAGCTCAGAGATAGAATGCCCCTGGACTCAACCCCCAGTACCACAAAAAATAAATAAAACAAAGAAGGCAAGGGCAGATTAGCACCATGATGTGCACCTGTAATCCAG
Source organism: Graphiurus murinus (assembly GCA_004027655.1). Classification (NCBI taxonomy): domain Eukaryota; kingdom Metazoa; phylum Chordata; class Mammalia; order Rodentia; family Gliridae; genus Graphiurus; species Graphiurus murinus. Next base: position 17,234 of record PVLC010018559.1, read on the forward strand.
TTCTTGGAAGGCTGAGACAGAGGATCTTAGGTTCAAGGTCAGCCTCCGCAATTTGGCGAACCTCCCAGCAACTTAGTGAGACCCTGTTTCAAAAAAAAAAAAAAGGCTGGGTGCGGTGCTGCACACTTGTAATCCCAGCATTTGGGAGGCTGAGACTGGAGGATTCGGGTTTGTGGCCAGCCTCAGCTACCTAGTGAGGCTCTCCGCAACTTAGTGAGACCCTGTTTCAAAATAAAGAATAAAAAATAGGGGGAATAGCTCGGAGGTAGAATGCCCCTGAGTTCAATCCCCAGTACCGTAAATAAATAAATAAATAAATAAATAAATAAATAAATAAATAAATAAATAAATAAATAGAGCTGGGAATGTAGCTCTGAGGTAGAATGCGGCTGGGTTCAATCCCCAGTATAATAATAATAACAACAACAACAAAAAGGAAGGCAAGGGCAACTTAAAGGACTGGTAAAATGACTTAGTCTTTGATGTTTTCCTTTTGTTCTTCCATACATCAGGCATAGAGATTCCATATGGGGAAAATGTTGTAATTTAAAGCTAAAAGAAAAATACTATAGTAAGAGTTCAGGAATCCACCATGTAGCAAAAAATTAACAAATTTTCAATATGAAAAGCATGCAAACATAACTTAAAATGGATAAAGCTGAAGAAGTTAGGTAATACTTGCCATGAAATGTGAGACCATTGGAACAGCTGGAAATTGTCAGATATTATGCAGTAGGTAGAGAAAGGAAAGTTAACCCCTGGAAATACCAAGTCAGTTGGAAACCCATTAGGTCATGGTTATAATCACTGTAATGGAGAAAAGGTGCACCATTCTGCTCCAGTGTTAAGGCTCACAGTTAAAGATATTCTGGAGAGCCAGCTGTGTACAGAAGAAATAAATGCTTTCCATGCACCCCGAGTCCTGGGCACTTGTGCCTTTCAACCTAAATAAAAAGTGAAAAGTACATTCTACATAGCAACTAATCTATACACATATATACATAACTAAAATACAAAATTTTTTGTTTTGAGGGTTTTTTTTTTTTTTTTTTTTTTTTTTTTTTAGGTACTGGGGATTGAACTCAGGTAGAATGCCCCTGAGGGCATTCTACCTCCGATATACCCCCAGCCCTATTTTTTATTCTTTATTTTGAAAAAACAGGGTCTCACTAAATTGCGGAGTGCCTCACTAGGTAGCTGAGGCTGGCCGTGAACCCGGATCCTCCTGTCTCAGCCCCCCAAATGCTGGGATAACAAGTGTGTGCCACCACGCCCAGCTTGTTTTGAGGTTTTTGTTTGTTTGATTGGTGCTGGGGATTGAACCCAAGGCTTTGCACATGGTAGTCAAGTGCTCTGCCCACAAGCTACATGACCAGCCTTGAGTTTTTGTTTTTATTTGTTTATTTATTTTTGTGGTACTGGGGATTGAACTCAGGGGCATTCTACCTCCGAGCTACACTCCCAGCCCTATTTTTTATTCCTTATTTTGAAACAGGGTCTCACTAAGTTGCGGAGGATCTCACTAAGTAGCTGAGGCTGGCCACAAACCCGGATCTTCCGGTGTCAGCCTCCCAAATACTGGGATTATGGGATTACAAACCTGCACCACCATGCCTGGCATTATTTGTTTATTTTTATTTTATTTATTTGTTTGTTTGTTTGTTTGTTTATTGGTGGCACTGGGAATTGAACCCTGGGGCCTTTTTCCTCTAGGCTATACCCTCAGCCCTATTTTTTTTTTTTTTTCAGTACTGGGACTTGAACTCAGGGGCATTCTATCTCCAAGCTACACCCCCAGTCCTATTTTTTTATTCCTTATTTTGAAACAGGGTCTCACTAAGTTGCGGAGAGCCTCACTAAGTAGCTGAGGCTGGCCGCGAACCCAGATTCTTCTGTCTCAGCCTCCCAAGTACTGGGATTACAAACATAGCCAGGCCTGGTGGCGCACGCTTGTAATCCCAGCATTTGGGAGGCTGAGACTGGAGGATCCAGGTTTGAGGCCAGCCTCAGCTACCTAGTGAGGTACTCCGCAACTTAGTGAGACCCTGTTTCAAAATAAAGAATAAAAAATAGGGCTGGGGGAATAGCTCGGAGGTAGAATGCCCCTGAGTTCAATCTCCAGTACCGCAAAAAAAAAAAAAAAAAAAAGAAAAAGAAAAAAACAAAACAAACATATGCCACCACTCCTGGCTTCATTTTTATATATTTTTATTTTTGAAATAGGGTCTTGTTAAGTTGTTGAGGGTCTCACTAAGTTTCTGAGGCTGGTCTCAAACCTGCAATCCTCCTGACTCAGCCTTTGGAGTACTGGGATTACAGGCATGTACCACCTAACTTGGTTTATAATTTGTGTGTATGTGTAGGGGGTAGGAGGGGTATTGAACTCAGAGGCATTCTACCTCTGAGCTACACCCCCAGTCCTATTTTTATTCTTCTTCTTTTTTTTTTTTTTCTTTGCGGTACTGGGGATTGAACTCAGGGGGCATTCTACCTCCAAGCTGTACCCCCAGTCCTATTTTTTATTCATTTTGAAACAGGGTCTCAAAGAGCCGGGCGTGGTGGCGCACGCTTGTAATCCCAGCATTCGGGAGGCTGAGACCGGAGGATCCGGGTTCGCGGCCAGCCTCAGCTACCTAGTGAGGTACTCCGCAACTTAGTGAGACTCGGTTTCAAAATAAAGAATAAAAAAACTAGGGCTGGGGGTATATCTCGGAGGTAGAATGCCCCTGAGTTCAATCCCCAGTACCGCAAAAAAACAAAAACAAAAACAAAAACAACAACAAAAAAAAAAGAAACAGGGTCTCATAAAGTTGCAGAGTGCCTCACTAAGCAACTGAGGCTGGCCTCAAACACGGATCCTCCAGTCTCAGCCTCCCAAATGCTGGAATTACAAGTGTGCGCCACCATGCCCGCTTCTATTTTTATTCTTTATTTTGAAACAGTGTCTCACTAAGTTGTGGAGGGCCTCACTAAGTAGCTGAGGTGGCTGCAAACCCAGATCCTCCAGTCTTAGTCTCCCAAGTACTGGGATTACAAGTGTGCGCCACCATGCTCAGCTCGGCTTATAATTTTGATAAATGTCAAAGCGTGGTGGTACATGCTTGTAATACCAGTACATAGGAGGCTGAGACAGGAGGACTGCAGATTCAAGGATAGCCTCAGCAAATCGTGAGACTCTCATCAAGCTGGTGAGACCTTGTTTCAAAATAAGAATAAAATAGGACTGGGGGTATAGTTTGGAAGTAGACTGCCTTTGAATTCAATCCCCAGAACCACTCACACATACACAAAAGTACCTTTCATGGAGATTCTATAGCAATTATACCACTTTACAGAGAATGCATTTTAGCACAGATGTTCTTTTATGTCCTTTGTACTGTACACAATGGTCACAAGAAAAGAAATTTGCAATTAACCCAAGAGTATTCTAAAAGAGTGACTTCTCCAAAAATGGTTCATTCAACATTGCAAAATATAAAATTCTTAGGGTTCAAAAAATTCATGTCAAACTGGGCATGGTGGTACAACGCTTGTAATCTCAGTAGTTGGGAGGCTGAGACAGTAGGATCATAGGTTTACAGTCAGCCTCAGTAATTTAGTGAAACCCTGTTTCAAAAAAATATGGCTGAAGGTATAGCTTGGAGGTAGAATGCCCCTAGGTTCAATCATCATTGCAAAAATAAAAAATAAAAAACTTATGTCATAGATAATGGAATTTTAGTTAAATTCTAGTGCTTATAAAAATTGTTGTGTCTCCCACTCTCAAGTCTTGCTATTTGGCTCAATTTTTTTTTAATGATGTGCATATTTCCAGCTCTGCTATAAACTATGGAGAGCAAGCCTCAGAAAGGTAGCAAATAGTTCAGCTGTTCTACAGACCTGAGCCTGGCAGAGAAGAAAAGGAAAAGGGTTCTGGACTTGTCCCCCCTGCAGGCTCTTACTATCCTTGGGGCATTTTCCTTGCCCAAATAAGAAGGAAAATTATTTTCCAGTCTTAAATTGAGTGCCAAAATTATTCTTGGAATTGCTCCCTTCATTTCTTAGTTTCATTTTTCCCATGGAAGCGAGGCCCGGCAGCCAGACCTTCACAGTCACCCTCTGGGTGGAACTGCACTGCTCCCACAGACAACCGATTTGGGGAAAACTCCCTGCAAGGCAATGTTGATAAGGAATGAGAAACATCAGAAAGCTGCTGCTGGAATCTGAAGCTCTAATCAGACATCGGCTTGAGTCTGTCCACTGTGCTAGTGGCTAATGGAGATACAAAGGCACAGATCACCTCCAGAAATCTCTAAGGAAAGAGAAAACAAGAGGAGTCAATTGAAAGCCTCCTTAGTGTTAGCCTCTAGCTCACATCCCATGTTCTTTATTTTCATTCTCTTTCCCAGTCTGGTCTGGTCAAGATGGTAGATTTGACCAGCTAGATCCACCTCAGCCTCTTTGAAGCCTTCTTCCTCCTTGGCTATGGGACTGGAGGCGAGGTAGTTAGCCTGCTAGACACAAACAAGACTGGGGATCACACCACCTTCTGTGCAGTACTGAAGTGAGCATTCAAGAAAGTTAAGTGAAGCGCACACCTGTGATTCCAGTATTTGGGAGGCTGAGACAGGAGGATCACAGGTTCGAGGCCAGTGAGTGATGACTTAGTGAGAGATTATTTCAAAATAAAAATAAAACAAAGCCGGGCATAGTGGCACCCGCCTATAATCCCCATACTTAGAAGGCTGAGACAGGAGGGTTTGAGGACAGCCTCAGCAAGTAGTGAGATTCTCAAACCCGGATCCCTCCAGTCTCAGCCTCCCAAATGCTGGGATTACAAGCGTGTGCCACTACGCCCGGCTTAAACTTATTCTTCTAGAGCTTAGACCTTTTTTTTTTTTTTTTTTAGTACTGGGAATTAAACCCAGGGGCATTCTATCTTCAAGCTACACACCCAACATTTTCGAATTTTTTAAAAAGAATTTTGAAACAGGATCTTGCTAAGTTGATGAGGGTCTCACTTAGTTGCTGAGGCTGGCCTTGAACCTGTAATCCTCCTGTCTCTGCATTCTAAGTACTGGGATTGGAGGTCTGCATCACCAAGCACAGTAAGCTTCCAGTCTTGACCAGTATTAAGTTAGAAAAGAAGGATTAGAAGACAGGCATGGTGGAACATGCTTGTAATCCCAGCATTTGGGAGGCTGAGACTGGAGGATCCCGGTTCACGGCCAGCCTCAGCTACCTAGTGAGGCACTCTGCAATTTAGTGAGACCCTATTTCAAAATAAAGAATAAAAAATAGGGCTGGGGTATAGCTCAGAGGTAGAATGAATGCCCCTGAGTTCAATCCCCAGTACTGAAAAAAAAAAAAAAAAAACGAAAGAAAAGAAGGATAACGGTAAGGCAATCTAAGTAAGGCTAAAACAGACTTTGGAAATTTTTTAAAACTCCATTCCCTTCCATATGGTAAGATTTTCAAATCCTCAGAAATGTGTTTTGCAGTGTCAGTGGCCACACTTTAGAAAATCTACACCCCTTGGGAAAGCTCTAGCAGGTTTTGTAATCAAACCATAGCTGTAGCTTATATTTAAACGTTTCACAATCTTGTAAGGCAATTTAAATACAAATTGATTTTTTTACAAAATCAAGTTCAAGTTTCTCCTTTTTTTTTTGCGGTACTGGGGATTGAACTCAGGGGCATTCTACCTCTGAGCTATACCCCCAGCCTTATTTTTTATTCTTTATTTTGTTTTGTTTGTTTTTTTTGTGTGTGTGTGGTACTAGGGATTGAACTCAGAGGCATTCTACCTTCGAGCTATACCCCCAGCCCTATTTTTTATTCTTTATTTTGAAACTGAGTCTCACTAAGTTGTGGAGTGCCTCACTAGGTAGCTGAGGCTGGCCGCGAACCCAGATCCTCCAGTCTCAGCCTCCCGAATTCTGGGATTACAAGCGTGCGCCACCACGCCCAGCTATTCTTTATTTTGAAACAGGGTCTCACTAAGTTGTGGAGTGCCTCACTAGGTAGCTGAGGCTGGCCGAGAACCTGGATCCTCCAGTCTCAGCCTCCCAAATGCTGGGATTACAAGCGTGCGCCACCACGCCCAGCTCCTTTTTTTTTCTCTCCCAATAGAATATAAAAAGTAGATTTCAAGAAGAGCAAATGGTTTTATCATCAATCACGACTTGGAAATTCTCTGAAACAAATAGTTACAGACTTTTTATTTTATGTATGTATGTATGTATGTATGTATGTATGTATGTATGTATTTGCGGTACTGGGGATTGAACTCAGGGGCATTTTACCTCCGAGCTATACCCCCAGCTCTGTTATTTATTCTTTATTTTGAAACAGGGTCTCACTAAGTTGTGGAGGGCCTTGCTAAGCAGCTGAGGCTGGCTGCGAACCTGGATCCTCCAGTCTTAGCCTCCCAAATGCTGGGATTACAAGTGTGCGCCACCATGCCCGGCTAGTTACAGACTTTTAAAATTATTTTATTTTATTTTGGTACTGGGGATTGAACCCAGGGCCGTTCTACATCTAAGACACATCCCTAACACCCCCCCCTTTTTTTTTTAATTTTGTGGGTGAGGATTTTACTAAATTCCTGAGGCTGACCTGGAACCTGCCATCCTCTTGTCTCAGCCTCCCAAGTACTGGGATTACAGGTGGATGCCACTGTGCCTGGTTCTTAGTACCAGATTTTATAAAATACAAATGTAGTATAAAAACACTATGCAGCCAGGCATGGTGGCGCACACTTGTAATCCCAGGACTTGGGAGGCTGAGACAGAAGGATTGCAGGTTCCTGTCCAGCCTCAGCAAATTAGGGAGGCCCTCTGCAACTTACTGAGACCCTGTTTCAAACTAAAAAATAGTGAGACCCTGTTTCAAAAATAAAGAATAAAAAATAGGGTTGTGGGTGTAGTTCAGAGGTAGAATGCCCTTGGGTTCAATCCCCAGTACCGCAAAAAAAAAAAAGGGTAGGGCTGGGGTGTAGATAGGAGGTAGAATGCCCCTGGGTTCAGTCCTCGGTAAAACCACACACACACACACACACATACACACACACACACACACACACGAAATAAGATAAAATTAAAAACTATACAAATAATCTTATTTAAATACAAGTAATACAGCATTTAAAAATACTATTTGCCCTGGGCATGGTGACACATGCCTGTAATCCCAGTACTTGGGAGGCTGAGATAGGAGAATCACAGGTTTGAGGACAGCCTCAGCAAGTGATGAGACTCTTATCAACCTAATGAGACCCCATTTTCAAATAAGAAATAAAATCAGCTGGAATGCAGAATGCCTCTGGGTTTAGTCCCCAGTACCACAAAACAAAACTATTTGCTAATCTATGAACTGGTCTTAGCTATAGTTGCTTTCTATAGTAATTGGCTTCATAAACACACCCTTTATTGGCTTTACTTCCTTACCTGTCTCGCTTTTCCATTTCCCTACTGGTATTTCTGAAATTACTGCTCAAATACACTATTTGCTCTAAAAAAAAAAAAAAAAAAAAAAAAAAAAAAAAAAAAAAAAAAAATATATATATATATATATATATATATATATATATATATATATATCATTAAGAATAAGTCCAAAAAAAAAAAAGAATAAGTCCGGCTTATTCTTTATTTTGACACAGATCTCACTAAGTTGCGGAGGTCCTCACTGAATAGCTGAGGCTATCAGCAAACCCGGATCCTCCCGTCTCAGCTTCCCAAGTACTGGGATTATAAGTATGCACCACCACACCCGGCTTTATTTTATTTTGAGACAAAGTTTTTCTAAATCTCCCAGGCTGGCTTCCAACTTCCAATCCTCCTGCCTTAGCCTCCTAACTAGGTAGGATTGCAGGTTCACAACCAGCCTCAGCTTCTTACTTAGTGGAGCCCTCCACAACTTAGTGAGACTCTGTTTCAAAATAAAAGAATAAAAGTAGGACTGGGGTGTAGTCTGAAGATAGAATGTCCCTGGGTTCAATCCCCAGTACTACAAAAAAAAAAAAAAAAAGAAGTAAAAGTAAAATAGGACTGAGGGTGTAGCTCAGAGGTAGAATGTTTCTGGATTCAATACCCAGTACCCAGCTGGGCGTGGTGGTGCACGCTTGTAATCCCAGCATTTGGGAGGCTGAGACTGGAGGATCTGGGTTCACGGCCAACCTCAGCTACCTAGTGAGGCACTCTGTAACTTAGTGAGACCCTGTTTCAAAATAAAGAATAAAAAATAGGGCTGGGGGTATAGCTCAGAGGTAGAATGCCCCTGGGTGCAGGACTACTTACTTGTTTTGGGGTTTTTTTTTTTTTTTTTTTGCGGTACTGGGGATTGAACTCAGAGGCATTCTACCTCCAAGCTACACCCCCAGCCCTATTTTTTATTCTTTAGTTTGAAACAGGGACACACTAAGTTACGGAGTGCCTCACTAGGTAGCTGAGGCTGGCTGCAAACCCGGATCCTCCAGTTCAGCCTCCCAAATGCTGGGATTACAAGCCTGCGCCACCACGCCCGACTTCCTTAGCTTTCTTTTTTCATGATTCTTCTCCAAGTCTCAGTTGTTGAGCACCCAAAAGGGTCAGTTTTACTAGTCCTTTATTTTATTTTATTTTTTGTTACTGAGGATTGAATTCAGGGGCTTTCTACCTCCAAGCTACAGCCCCAGCCCTATTTTTATTTTTATTTTGAAACGGGGACTTGCTAGGTTGATGAGAGTCTCACTACATGCTGAGGCTGTCCTCAAACTTGTGATCCTCCTGTCTTAGCCTCCCAAGTACTGGGACTACAAGTGTGCACCACCATGCCTAGCTCATAAGCTTTTTTTTTTTTTTTTTTTTTTTTTTTTTTCCCCCGTACTGGGGATGGAACCTGGGGGCATTCTACCTCCGAGCTATACCCCAGCCCTATTTTTTATTCTTTATTTTGAAACAGGGTTTCATTAAGTTGCAGAGGGTCTCACTACGCAGCTGAGGCTGGCCTTGAACCCAGATCCTACAGTCTCAGCCTCTCAAATGCTGGAATTACAAGCTTGTGCCACCATGCCTGGCTCATTAGTTCTTTTAATGACTTGAGGTCAATACTATAGCCTATCTGTTTTCCACATAATAGCTATCAAAACATTGTTTAGATTATTCTGTTAGAAGTCATACATGTGTAATGCTATCAGTCACAATTACAAAGATATAAAAGTAAAATAGAAAACAAAACAATTAGGGACAAAACAAATCCAGTTTGTGTAATAGTTTTTTTTTTTTTTTTTTTTGGTACTGGGAATTGAACTCAGGGGCATTCTACCTCCGAGCTACACCTCCAGTCCTATTTTTATTCTTTATTTTGAAACAGGGTCTCACTAAGTTACCGAATGCCTCACTAGGTAGCTGAGGTTGGCCGCGAACCCGGATCCTCCAGTCTTAGCCTCCCAAATGCTGGGATTACAAGCGTGCGCCACCACACCTGGCTTTGTATAATAGTTCTGATTTTATATATATATATATATATATATATATATATATATATATATATATATATATATATATATATATTGCAGTATTGGGGATGGAACGAGGGGCATTCTACCTCTGAGCTATATCCCCAGTCCTAATTTTGATTCTTTATTTTGAAACAAGGTCTCACTAAGTTGCGGAGGGCCTCACTAAGTAGCTGAGGCTGGTTGAGAACCTGCAATACTCCTGTCTCAGCCTCCGAAGTACTGGAATTATAAGCACACACTACCATGCCTAGCTAAATGATGGATTTTTTTTTTTTTCCAGTACTGGAGATGGAACCCAGGGGCAATCTACCTCCAAGCTACACCCCCAGCCCTATTTTTTATTCTTTATTTTGAAACAGGGTCTCACTAAGTTGCGGAGGGCCTCACTAAGTAGCTGAGGCTGGCCAAGAACCTGGATCCTCCAGTCTCAGCCTCCCAAATGCTGGGATTACAAGCGTGCACCACTATGCCCGGCTCCTATTCTATTTTGAAACAGGGTCTCACTATGTTCTGAAGGGCTTAGGTAGCTGAGACTGGGCATGAACCTTCAGTCCTCCTTTCTCAGCCTCCCAAGTACTGTGATTACAAGTGTGCACCACCACATTCAGGTGGTACTAGGGATTGAATTCAGGGGCAATCTATCTCCAAGCTATACCCCCAGCCCTATTTTATTTTTATTTTGAAACAGGGTTTCACTAGGATGATGGAGTCTCACTATTTGCTGAGGCTATCCTTGAATCTGTCCATATCTAACTTTATAAGTGTTTATGAAGCATTTAGATAAACTTTAGATACACAGTATATTCATCCCTCAGAAGTATATACCTCCATAGTCACAGATATATAGAGTATCAAATAAACTATAGTAACCCAAAGTAATAGTTGTTCATTTATCTTGAGTTATAAAGTCATTTAACAGGCTGTAAAACAGAGATATTCAAATCCTGACTCTGCTAAAACACAGTGACCAAAGGTTTAACCATGAGGGTAAACACAAGAGACTATTTTTTTTTTTTTTTTTTTTTTTTTTTTTTTGCGTTACTGGGGACTGAACTCAGGGGCATTCTACCTCTGAGCTATACCCCCAGCCCTATTTTTATTCTTTATTTTGAAACAGGGTCTCACTAAGTTGCGGAGTGCCTCACTAGGTAGCTGAGGCTGGCAGTAAACCGGATCCTCTGGTCTCAGCCTCCCGAATGCTGGGATTACAAGACTATTTTGATAAAGATGCAAAATCTTTGTTTAAGCTGTTTTTGTTGTTGTTGTTGTTGTTGTTTTGCCATGCTGGGGATTGAACCCAGAGGCATTCTAACTCTGAGCTCCACCCCTAGGCCCATTTTTCAGTCTTTATTTTGAAACAAGGTCTCACTAAATTGCAGAGAGCCTCACTAAGTAGCTGAGGTTGGATTACAAGCGTGTAACACCACACCAGGCTTGTTTAAGCTAGTTCCTAATAAATTGTTATTTAGAGCAACAAAACAAAACAACTCCCCCCCCTAAAAAAAAAAACACTATTATTTTAAAGGAAAAAACAAGAAATTGCCTTAATAAAATACAAACTTTTTTTTTCTTTTTAGGCTAGTTTTGTAAAATTTTACCAAGAACATATCAATATTTTAAGAAAACCTAATTATTTCAAACATAGAATCAAAGCATTAAATATGACTCTTAGAAAACCCTTTAAATAATTCCTCATAACTGTAAGCAACCTTATTACAAATACAAATTTTTTTTATCTCATCCATTACAACTCTTTTTTTTTACTGCCTTTGGGCCTGCTTTTATCTTAACTGTGGCTGAGCCCATGAAACAAGGCCGACTCCGCACAGTCATAGCGTTGCCCCAAACCAGCAGGCATTGCCGCTGAGCTCACTGATGGTGTCTTGGAGCTCCAGCACCTCCTTGGTCTTTGCTTTGTCCTCCACATTCTGGTAGCACATGAAGATCGTAGTGACTGGGGGCTCCTGAACAGGCTGGATACCTGGTGGGGCTGATGTGACCTAGCTGGGCCATGCCTGAACTCTGGTGATCTCCCACTGGGAGGGCATGGTCTGGACAGTCTCCTCCACAGCTCCCTGGGTCTCTGGAGCTGGGCTGTGGACTCTACCTCACTCAGAGTGACCTCATCCGATTTTTGGATGAGTTCCTCTATCTCAGTGGGTGGAACCCTTTCTCAGTGGTTCCATCCACAGCATGAGCATGAGCCACTGCCTCCATCATTGGACCTCCTTTTGAGGTAGGATAGAAGAAATAAAATATTAAGTAGAAAGGAGACGATTGGGAAGGAAAGGGGAAATATAGTTTTGTGGGTTTTTTTTTTTTTTTTTTTTTTTCAGTACTAGAAATTGAACCCTGGGGCATTCTACCTCTAAATTACATGTCCAGACCTATTTTTTATTCTTTATTTTGAAACAAGGTCTCACTAAGTTGCAGAGGGCTCACTAAGTAGCTAAGGCTGGCTGAGAACCTGTGATCCTCCTGTCTCAGCCTCCCAAGTACTGGGCTTACAAGCATGTGCCACCACACCCACAAAATATAGTTTTGTTTTGTTTTTTTGTGTGTGTGGTACTGGGGATGGAACCTGGGAGCATTCTACCTCCGAGCTACACTCTCAGCCCTATTTTTTATTCTTTATTTTGAAACAGGGTCTCACTAAGTTGCGGAGAGCCTCACTAGGTAGCTGAGGCTAGCCTCGAACCCGGATCCTCCGGTCTCAGCCTCCCAAATGCTGGGATTACAAGTGTGTACCACCATACCCGGCTAAAATATAGTTTTAAAATCTAGAAACTTCATAATCCTTAGTTCACCTTACAGAGACGGCTCTTTCTTAGACAAAACCCTTTAATTAGTCACTCTTTTAATTATAATAGCCCATCTAGCCTGTCCTTTACTTGGGTCCTCAGAAGGCCTGGACTACACTTTTTTTTTTTTTTTTTTTTTTTTTTTTTTTTTTTTTTTTTTTTTTTTTTTTTTTTTTTTTTTTTTGCGGTACTAGGGATTGAACTCAGGGGCATTCTACCTCCAAGCTATACCCCCAGCCCTATTTTTTATTCTTTATTTTGAAACAGGGTCTCACTAAGTTGTGGAGGGCCTCACTAGGTAGCTAAGGCTGGCTGCGAACCCAGATCCTCTGGTCTCAGCCTCCCAAATGCTGGGATTACAAGCATGCGCCACCAAGCCCAGCTCTGGACCTTACTTTTTAATTGTAATGGCCTAGCTCCACACCTGAAATTCCTGAGGAAGTCTCATGTTAAGCTCCATACCAGGCTTCATGCCTCAACTTCCTGGGAAGAAAAAATACCAGAGGAAGTCTCATCTTTTGTCAAAGCCCAGCACCCTACCAATGAAATGTCAAGAACCTGAAAATTTAAAGAAAGGAGACTAGAAATCCCATTCCCACCATGAGCCCTAGCCAGCCCCCTCACTGGGTCCCATATAAGAAAAGGATTGCGAAGATCCCAAGGGCCTCTCATGCTCTTGAGGTGGCCCACATTCTCCCTTGAATGTGTATCCCCACTTTTCCTAAATAAAACTTCTGTCTTTGTCTCTGACTGGCACATGCTAAAATTCTTTTTGCCATGGAAGCCAAGGACCTCGAGGGTCCTGAGGTGAGTTCCCATCCCAAATCTGGGAACTCCTCATGACTTTCCATGGAATTACCATATTTTCCCATGACACCTTCAGCCATTTTTTTTTTTTTTCGGTACTGGGGATTGAACTCAGGGGTGTTCTACCTTCGAGCTATACCCCCAGCATTATTTTTTATTCTTTATTTTGAAACCAGGTCTCACTAAGTTGTGGAGGGCCTCACTAGGTAGCTGAGGCTGGCCATGAACCTGGATCCTCTAGTCTCAGCCTCCCAAATGCTGGGATTACAAGCGGCCACCATTCCTGGCTCCCATTTTGCTTTTTTAAATTTTTTTTATTTTTTTTTATTTTTTTGTGGTACTGGGGATTGAACTCAGAGGCATTCTACCTTCGAGCTATACCCCCAGCCCTATTTTTTATTCTTTATTTTGAAACCAGGTCTTACTAAGTTCCGGAGTGCCTCACTAGGTAGCTGAGGCTGGCTGCGAACCCGGATCCTCTGGTCTCAGCCTCCCAAATGCTGGGATTACAAGCGTGCGCCACCACGCCCGGCTTTATTCTTTATTTTGAAATAGGGTCTCACTAAGTTGTGGAGGGCCTTATTAAGTAGCTGAGGCTGGCAGTGAACCCGGATCCTCAGGTCTCAGCCTCCCAAATACTGGGATTATAAGCGTGTGCCACCACGCCCGGCTCATTTTTCTTTTTTCTTAAACAATATCATCTTTATTGGTCCCAGTTTTACACATGCCTTTCTGGGCAAACTGCAAATCTGTAGAGTCTCTCTGCTTTACCTTTTGTTCCCTGAGTTCAGAGTACAATTTGCTGGATGCTGACATCAATATCCATAGTACAGTTTGAATACTTGCTGTTTTGAGATTTTTTTTTCCTCCTGTTTAATCAGACCATTCTTATAAACCAATACAATCTTAATTAGCTACCCTGACAAAAATAATTTTTAATAGCATCCTTTACTTTTACTCTACCAAACCTAGATAAACTTATTTGTTAAAGATTTATAAGTTACATGAACTAAAAGGTATTTGGATCCATTTTTTAAAAATTTATGAGCTCTCATTTATCTATAATTAATATATCCTCATCTGGCCTAAACTTCTGCCAAGACAACCAGTCATTATATGGGCTCTTGGGTCCAGATGAAACAATATTTAATCTTCCTTTGTTTTGTTTTGTTTTTAGCTTTAAATCCATGGATTATCTCCCCAGTATTGTAACATTAAGTCTAAGGGACTGATGAGGTAGCCTAGAAGTGGAATGTTAGGTAGAAGGAGGTATCGGGAGAATTCATAAAAAATATAGTTTTAATACAGCCTTTTAAAAAAATCTGGAGAAAGCCGGGTGTGGTGGCGCACGCTTGTAATCCCAGCATTCGGGAGGCTGAGACCGGAGGATCCGGGTTCGCGGCCAGCCTCAGCTACCTAGTGAGGCACTCTGCAACTTAGTGAGACTCGGTTTCAAAATAAAGAATAAAAAATAGGGCTGGGGGTATAGCTCGGAGGTAGAATGCCCCTGAGTTCAATCCCCAGTACTGAAAAAAAAAAAAAAAAAAA
>PVLC010018560.1:6826-31938 GCA_004027655.1 Graphiurus murinus
TTTTTTTTTTTTTTTTTTTTTTTTTTTTTTTTTTTTTTTTTTTTTTTTTTTTTTTTTTTTTTTTTTTTTTTTTTTTTTTTTTTTTTTTTTTTTTTTTTGCGGTACTGGGGATTGAACTCAGGAGCATTCTACCCTCAAGCTATACCCCCAGCTCTATTTTTTATTCTTTATTTTGAAACCGGATCTCACTAAGTTTCAGAGTGCCTCACTAGGTAGCTGAGGCTGGCTGCAAACCCAGATCCTCCGGTCTCAGCCTCCCAAATGCTGGGATTACAAGCGTGCGCCACCACGCCCAGCTCTCACAATAGATTTTTATTTCACCATGTTTGGTGTTTAGTAGACACTTCTCTATGCTTGTAATTTTACCATCTTTTAACAGTCAAAACTGCAGACAACATGATATTAGTCCAATCTTTCTGTATATTTAACTAATTGATATCTCAATCAGATAATTTCATGGGTCTGGGGAGGGAGATTGGTACTTTGGTGTAGTTTTTGGATTGTGGAATTTCTGGCTCATTTTGTTTCACTTTGTTTAGTATGCAGATCATGTTCCCTGGGACTGGGATTTGTAGCAGGAGCTATACTGAGGAGTGTTCTCGGGAACAGCAAGTATGAGGAATGAAGAAGCAGGATTGGGCAAAGGAAGGAGCTGGGCTGTGATGCATCCTTGATGGAGGCTGCAGCTCATCTTGTGGAACTGGGTTTGAATGAGCAATTTGGGATAAGAGGACTAACTCTTTGCCTACCCACATCAGTGAGTCACTGGATATGGGGTGCAGCAGGTGGAGAGGTTAGAGTACCCCAGTCCAAGAGGAACTCCACAGTGTCACCCATGCTAAATATTCAGGATTTAATGAGAAGGGGTCTAGCTATATGCTTTTCTATGGATTTGTTCATTTGTTTAGTTTTATCTTAATTTTCTTAGACTCAGCTCTTATAATCAGAACACTAACATCTACATCAATTGAGTGAAATGTTCTTACACTTTGGGTTGGATAACCACTTCTCCATCTTTTTCTTCTTTCCTTCTGGATGGCTCGCTACCTGCAGGTTAAATTTTCTAGATTTGTGCCCCAAGTCACTTATCTTTTCACTCGTGTGGTTCTGTCTCTGTGGCGTGCCGTGCTTCCATTTACTTAATCCTCCAGATCTCTAATTCAATTGCCAGCATGAATTATGCTTATTTTTCTGATTTAGCTAATGGATGTTTTAACGGAGAAATTATAATATTCGGTCCCAATGATCTTCACAGTGTGTCAGCGATACATCTTTGAGAATGCTCATTATTTTCAAGTTTCTCTCCCTGTCTCTTCTGCCTGCTCTCCTTCCATAATGACTTATTTGTTCTGGCCTTTTTGACTTCTCTCCTCTAGTACCCGAATCCCTTAAGAGGAACTGCGGTCTTTCTCGAAGGTCGTGTTCTATTGGCTTGTACAAGTCAGGGGTTTGGTTTGGGGCACAGGGAAATTCAAAAGTGGTGGAAGGCTTGGGAGTTTATGTTCCCGTTACCATCTACTGAGACACTGAAAAATAAGTGAGGTACCAACCTACCAGCTGCAGGAGCTTCTCTTCTTTTTCCTTTCTGCCTCTTCCAGCACCATCACAGCCAGGAGAAGCAGATGGACCACATTAGGATGACAATGCATAAAAGCTCTTCTTGTTCAGGGGACACAAAATCTGCTGCCTTCTCTTAGTCCTTGAGAAGAGACAAACATTCCCTTTGTGTGGTCCTTCATCTCTAACTTAAGCCTCGGGGTACCTCTTAGCATCAGATTCACGATCCCATTAGTGGCTATCATACTTTGTGGCTTGAAGACAGTGGAAGGGAAGAGGAGTCAGGGGCAGCTATCACCCACTGTCCTCACAGTGTCCCCCTCTAGGTTTCTTTTAGGTTCTGCTTCTGCCTTGAATTGGTCCTGTCTCCTCTTTCAGATGGTAGATTTCTGGCAAGCAGCAACCATGTCCTCGAAGACTCTGCTTTCCTTCTGCAGCTATCACATATGGTCCAGGGTCCTGTGAGGCCCACTAGGCAGGTGCTGGCTTTGCCCACAAATTCTATGCTCTTATTTGATACATTTCGTAATCTTCCATGGTTGAAAAAAAATCATATTCTAAATGGCAGGCGTTCCTTCTGCAAGATTTGCCCAAGTATCTAACTAACTCGAGGAAACCCATGCACCTCTTCCCTCTTATCTCCTGACAGTCAGGGGAGTCAGCTTCACTGAATGCTTGGGGGGGGGGGGCAGTGATCCAGGGAAGTGCGCCATTGGATTCAAGCAAGACAGATCTGGGCTCCAATTCTAGCCTTTCCACTTACCAACCAGGGATTTGCTTTCCCTGATCATCAATTTATTCACCTATAAAGTAGGTTTTAAAACTAGTTCTTTCTACTGGGTGTGGTAGCACATGCCTGTAAACCCAGTATTTGGGAGGCTAAGATGAGACGATCACAGGTTTGAGGCCAGCCTCAGCAACTTAGGATACCCCTCAGCAACTTAGTGAGACCCTGTTTCAAAATAAAAAATAAATAAAAAGGGCTGAGGTTTAGCTTAGAGGTAGAATGCCCTGGGGTTCACTCCCAAATTAGCACACACACACACACACACACACACACACACACACACATGCACACGCACAAACACATACTCCTTTCTTCACAAAATTGTTAAGAAGATTAAATAAAATGATGTATTAATGTTTCTGGCACATAATAAGAGCTCATAACTCTGAGATGATGGCATTATTTTAAATTAGTTTTAATTTTGAATTGACATAATATTTGGACTTACATACTGGACCTCGGGTTGTAATTTGACACATGGACCACGAGGAGTGACCAAATTAGGGGAGTTAGTATTTCCGTCTGTCTCCTCAAATGCACATAATCGACGTGGGGGGGACCTTCAGTTCTCTTCTCTGGTTACTGGCACTACGGCCATCGTGATGCCTGCGCCTCCTTCAGCGAGAGAGGGCGGCGGGGTACTGCACAGGTGAGGGCAGAAGGGAGAAAGGAGGAGGAAGGTCTTGGGAAAAGAACAAAGAAGAGAGGACCTGAACTCTGAGTCTTAATCCAGAGATTTTAGAAACGCTGGGTATTTAAGGAGATTGTTCGTTCTTTGTCAGTCATGGTGACATCTCTGCAGGCTTGGTCTGTGTTTTGTTTCCAAACCTCATAAGAGAGTGCCCTTCCCACCCAGTCACCTCAAAGAAGACCACAAGGATGGAGCGGAAGGGAGGGGACGAGATGGGTCAGGGGCAACACAGCCAGCGGGTCCACTGGGGTTGCTTGTTGGGATCCTTCCTCTTCAAGAGCCATTTGTGTGGAGCAGACTGCACCCCAACATTCTTTGGCAGGTGAGGTCGGGCAGGAGGAGCTGCACCAAGCCACCATCCTAGGAGACCCCAGACCCCTCGGAGGCAGTGTGGGCTTCTGGGCCAGATTACCCAGTTTTAACCCCACTTCAGCTATTGATAAACTGTGTGGCCTCAGGCAAGATGCTTGATCTCTCTGTGCCTTGATATAAGGGGAATTTATTAGCAAATATTTATATAACACTATTCTAAATACTTATTAAATGCTTATTCATTTAATCCTTATAACAGCCATTGGAGGTAGGTCATATAGGATACGGTAAAAAATTAAAACTTATTAGGTCCTGGCCTGGTGTAGTGGTACACACCTGTAATCCCAGGACTTGGGAGGCTGAGACAGGAGGATAGGAAGTTTGAGGTCAGCCTCAGCAACTTAGTGAGATCCTGTTTCAAAATAAAGAGTTGTGGTATATCTCAGAAGTAGAACACCCCTGGGTTCAAGCCCCATTACCAAAAAAAAAAAAAACTCATTAAATCCCAAGTTTTCAATTCTGTGAATATTTCAAAGAAATTGACACAGGTCATATGTTCATTAAAACAGACTGGAAATCATAAACTGTAGTATCCAGGGGCATTCTACCTCTGAGATACATCCCCAGCCCTATTTTATTTTTAATTTTTGAAACAGGATCTCACTGGGTTGATGAGAGTCTCACTACTTGCTGAGGCTGTCCTCAAACCTGTGATCCTCCTGTTTCAGCCTTCCAAGTACTGGGATTACAGGCATGCATCACCACACCTGGCTATATATATATAATAATAAATAACAATATATAAATATTAAATAAATAAAATAACACGAATAATATATTATTTTAAACTAATACATAATTTTTAAATTATATATTTTTAAAATATTTTATAATATAATAAAATGTATTTTATAAATAATATTTTTTTACTTTTTTATTTTTTATTGTAATAATTCATGCTTTGTATTTATACATTTTTTGTTAGGTACAAATTGATAAAGACAAATGTGCACACAATTCTCATCTGACCCTATCCCCAATTCCCACCCTGCTCCCTCCCCCTCCCTCCCTCTCAAGTTCAGTTCAGTGAGTGGTCTTGATATAATTGTGTAAGTACATCATGTGCCTTAGTATGCTCCCCCCCACCCTCCGTCCATTCCCTTTGGTTAAGTCTACTTCTTTGTTTATCGAGGGTCTCTACTTTTTCATCTGGGGACCCTCTTATGTCCCATCTACTCCCTAACATCCGCATATTAGGGAGAACATATGTTTCTTTACTCTTTGTGAATAATATATATTTAAATAAATTTTATCTATAATATATAACTTTAAAGTAATATTTTAATAAATTTTGTATAAAACATTTAACAAATAAAAATAATATATAAATAATATATTTTTATGCTCTAATTATTCACCTATTACTTTTTCTCGAAAGAATTAGCAGGCCACAGTGACACACACCTGTAATCTCAGTACTTGGGAAGATCACAGGTTAAGGTCAGCATACAGTAACTTTAGTGAGACCCTGTTTCAAAATAAAAAAATAAAAAGGGCTAAGGGTGTATCTCAGAGGTAGAATGCCGCTGGGTTCAATCCCCAGTACCAAATATATATATATATATACATATATAATATTCATTTCTAAAGTTATCATAAACTATATATTTGTTGCTCAGTTTAAATTTGTATATGTGTCCCAGATCTAGGATAGTGAGATTTAACAGGTTAAATGGTCAATATACGTAAAGTGCTTCGAGCTTCCTGTTTAGCACACGGGAAATGCTATGTGAAGTAGGACCAGTGCTACCAACACCCTTGCAAATGCTATCCATCACCTTCATCTTCACCATCTTCATCAGATCTTCCGGGGTCCTACCACCCATCCCCAAGCTCTCTCCCGTTATCCAGACCCCCCATCATATTAGTGTTTCCATCACACTCTCCCTCACACCACCTCCTTTCATTCTCCTGTTCTGAACCCCTCTTTCTTCCAGCTGGTGCTAATGGGTACCAACTTCCCCATGTCCACAGTGGACCACGCAGAGCGCTGAGCATCCTCGGTAACACACAGTCTAGGGCTTGGGAGATGGTGACCAGTCCCAACCAGAAGGCTGGGGCTCATGTCATCCGTTCATCTCCAAAGCACAGCCTCCTTCTAGTACCCCAATTCCTTCTAAAATCACCACCTCACCTTACATACATTTTTACCCATCTCATTTAAACACTGACCTGTTTACAGGGCATGTCATCCAAAAAAAATTTTTTTATGCAGAGAGTTATATTAATTTGGTGCATTTGTAAACTATTGTCAACTGTCCATATGTTTGAAATTTTTTCATAAAAGCATAGCGTGTGAACTGATTTGTAGCACGCAGCATGCCTTCTTGACAAACATGAGTTTATTATTAAGGTTTATAAACAACTCCAGGCATGGTGGTGCATGCCTGTAATCCCAGTACTTGGATGGCTGAGGCAGGAGAATCACAGGTCAGTCTCAGCAATTTAACAAGAACCTAGTCAACTTGGCAAGACCCTGTTTTGAATTTTTTTTTAATTAAAATAAGACTAAGGGTCCAACTCAGAAGTAGAATCAATCCCCAATAACCCCCTCCAAAAAAAAAGCATATAAATTGAAATAGGTTGTTTGATAAGAATCTATTTAATGACATCTTCAGTAGAAGAGGCTGCCTCTAAGGTGTTTGTAGAATGGGATATCATTTTTAAATTCTTGTAACTGGAAAGCAGGGCATGTGGCAAGAACTGATATTGGAAAATCAGGCAAAGGCCTCATCCGCAAAGGTTTTGCTTGTACTTCCTGTTAAGAAGTTTTAGTTTTGTCTCCAAGGCAATCATGGAACCCTTACGGTAAGAAATTTTTACAGGGAAATGACATAATCCTCTTACCATTTTAATGTTTAAAATATCACTCTAGCCACAGAATAGGGAATAGATTGGTAAGGAAATAATACTAAATATTGTTGCAATGTCCCATGAGGGGAAAAAAAAAGTTGCAACATGAAATCTGGATCTATACCGATATTTCAAGTTAACTTAAATCTGTAAGAAATGTCTCTGATGATTGTCTCCTTTGATAAATCCTGACAGTAAATGTTTGCTCTTGGCTTTGGAAAGCTTCAAGGATATATTTTAAGGAGTATATAATTATAGTTTCTGGGCCAGGTGTGGTGCATGTTTGTAATCCCAGTACTTGGGAGGCTGATACAGGAGGATCACAGGTTTACAGCCAGCCTCAACTACTTCGTGAGGTCCTCCAAAACTTAGTGAAACCCTGATTCAAAATAAAGAATAAAAAATATATATATAGGGCTGAGGGTGTAGCTCGGAGTTTGTAGAATGCCCCTGAATTCTATCCCTAATACCACAATATTATTATTATTATTATTATTATTATTATTATTATTATTTCTACTTTTGCAATTTTTTTACCAGGCATTTATACTGTGGCTACAGGGATGGGGAGAAGGCTGCAGGGTCAGGCAAGGATATGTAGTTAGCACCAATGGGACTTGTGAGCAACTCTGGTAGAGGGAACAGAGAAGCTAGCCCTAGATTCTGGCCTTGGGAGACCGGGTTCCCAAATACAGGAGCAGACACAGACCTAGAGGGGGCTGAATCAGGGGACATAAGCCATTTAGTTTCCCTCTGTGCAGCTTATACTACCTATAAGATATCTAAGGAAGTAACTGCATTTTCTAGAATGTAAGATGCAGAGGAACCTTGTTGGTTTAGTTCATTGTGTCTACCTTGTCTAGCACAGAAAGCGAGAGATGATAAATATTCAGATGCATATGTGTTCTTGGACAAGTTTATGGGTCACAAAAAGTGAAAGGTCAGATGGTTTCCCTCATATGTGGAAGCTAGGGGAAACTGGAACACTGGAGGGACTGCAGACGAAGAAGAAGAAGAAACCTTGGGGGGGGGGGCTAACTGGGGAAGATAGAAGGAGAAAGGAAGAGTTGAAGAGGGAAACACCACATGAATGGACATGATGGACATACACAAACTTATCAAAGCCGATCACTGTGCTGAGCACAGGAAGATGGGGAGGGAGAGAGAATGGGGTGGACACTGGGGGAGCTCAAGAGTCCTGTGTGCATGTATGCCTCTGTCACCCTGAACTGCATCAAGATGTGTGATTACAATGCACCAATTAAAAATAAATAACATAATAAGTAGCTTTGGGGGAAAAATCTAAAATGAATTATTGCATTTGAATAAGAAGCATTGAAAAGGGCAGGGCTCCAGAAGAAATCTGGAAAAGTCTTTTAAGAAAAAAAAAAAAAAAAAAGATCCAATAAATGTTTCTGCTACTTGGAGAAGTTGGAACAAATCTTCCTCGCCGGAGAAGCTTAAATTACCTGCCTATCCCTTTAAGCATTTTCATGTACAAATCAAACACAGATGGCCCATTACATTTATGACCTCACTATCAATTACCCTAGATGGAGCATGCATTAATTATTGAAATATTTTCATAGGATACAAGTTTTTAGTGGTTACAGTGCCACAGATATTTTCGACTTTCTGATTAGAAGCTGGTATAAACTATTTTATTAGTGAGATTGAATGTAGTAAAAACTACAAATACAGTAGTGCCCCCCACCACCACCCTACCCCTCCACTTAACAAAGCCAAACCAAAAATCCTGGCCTCCATCTTTGCAAGTCCACATCACGTTAGCATTGCATACAATATATAAACTCTGCCAAATTTTATTACAGTTGCAGTAAATTTTGATGACTGGAGTTGTTTCTTATTTACATTGAGAAGATAAAGATAATATTGAGAATCGTCCTACTCAATGGACAAATTACATCCATAAAATATCTAGTTTTGTAAACAGTAACAAAAAGACTGAATTTGGTTGACGCTTTTGAGTTGAATCTACTTCTGTTTAAGTCAATAAACATTTTGGCTGATGTGACAGCCCACAGAAGTATTTAGAGTGCCACTAGTTTTTAAGTATTTAACAGTGCCATTAGTTGTTTTTTTTTTCCTAATATGGTAAACAAAATGTTGAGGCCATTAACTATTAAAGAACAATAAGAAGAGTCCAACAAAACAGAGAAGGAATGTAAAAACATTTTAGAGACCTTGAGAAATACTTATTTTCAGTTATTCTGGAAGAAAGTTATTCAGTCAGCAAACACTAACTGAGCACCTGCGATCTGCCAGGAGATGCGGTAAGCATTTGTAGTACTTTGCAAAGAAAAACAAAGATCTCTGTGGCTGCCAAGTATATATTCTAGCAGAACTGATGGCATTCTCCAATCCCCTTTGCATAAAAAGGAAGCTAAAAATTGAGAGATGAGCTGGGCGCAGTAGTGCACACCTGTAATCCCCATGCTTGGGAGGCTGAGACAGAAGGATCACAGGTTCAAGGCTAGCCTTAGCAACTTAGCAAGACCCTGTTTCAAAATTTAAAAAAAAAAATGAAAAGACTGGGGCTATGGCTTAAAAGAAGGATGCTCAAGGGTTCAATTCTGTGTACCAAAAATATTTGAGAGATGAGCTAATTTACCAAAGATTACCCAGACAGAAAACAAGAAAGCCAGAATAGGAGCCCAGCCCATCCGACTTAGAGCCCATGTTCCAATCTCACCCACCATTGTTCAATAGCCTTCACCATTCCTAATTCATCTTTTTCTGACCCAATGGTCCATTCATTTAGGTCTTTCAAAGTATGTATTTAAATGCAGACAGCTAGACACTATTCATTAGAGGTCTCCATCTAGATGGGCAAAGTTTTTAAAGAATAGTTATCTGTATTTATTCTGCTTGAAATTTACTATGGAAAAGTCTGTTCAGGTAAAGATTGGCACATTAGAAAAGCTGATTTCACAGCCTTGAGGGCTCAAGTGGCCCTATGAGCAGCAGTCAATGTCAACAAGCAGGAATTGGCTTCTTCCTACAGCCTACGCAAAGCATAGAAATGATACAAAGTGTCGAGAATGATAGTTCCAAGCAAGGCACAAACAGGGAGTTTCAATGCACTCTACTTTCACAATCGACTTGCACAGCAGAGAAACAAGAAACCCCCACATCCCTCTCTGACAACTGAGGCTGGGAAAATATCACCAATCGTCAGCCCAGAATCATGCCAGTGGTGAAAATTTAGCAGGCCTATTAAATGAAAATTATCTACCAGTGTTTACACATTACAATCTATTATTTATTTATTTATTTATTTATTTATTTATTTATTTATTTATTTATTTATTTTGCAGTACTGGGATTTGAACCCAGAGACTTTCTACCTCTGAGCTACACGTGCAGCCCTATTTTATTCTTTATTTTGAAACAGGGTGTCACTAAGTTGCAGAGGGCCTCACAAAGTAGCTGAGGCTGGCTGCCAACCTGTCATCCTCCTGTCTTGGCCTCCCAAGTGCTGGGATTACAAGCATGCACCACCATGCCCAGCACAGTCTATTTTTAAGATACACTGCTAAGGAGGAGAATTCATACAAAAACTAATGGCACGTCAATTAATTAATTAACATTCGATTAATCTGGATATTACTTTTACTAAATTAAAAAGCAATGTGCTTTCTTACTATGAGTCATAAAATTATCCCAGGTTTTGTTTCATTGTTGTTGTTTTATTTAGCACTTCTTACTTTTTAAAACTCTCTTGCTATGGGTGTTAAAGAAAGGATCAGAGATCTCAAACAACCTGTCCTCTAAGATCATGTCAAATTTGGCAATAAACAGCCTAGAATCTAGAGCGCTCAGCTGTCAAGGTCAGTTTCTGTCTATTTTTTCAAGTTATTTCCTATCTGATCCCCGCCAAAGTAGAGAGAGAAAGTGTTCTCAACCCTTTTGACCAGATGAAAACCTGCAGCTCAGGACTATAGAATAAGTCAATATTTAATCCCATTCAAAACAGAAGAGTCCAAGCACACAAAGTCCAGTAAGGGTGTGTTGGCTAGCAGGAGGGCAGGAGTACCAGGAGCTGGGGCACATAAGAAAGGAAAACGAGCTGTGTAAGTGGACAGGTAAAGAAGGTGGCCAGAGGTAGAAGCAATTCATTTTATCGCGGATTGAGAAAATGTCTAACCAGTTACAAACACAACTGTAAAAACTAAGTGTAAAAATAATAGCATAGCCAGTTATGCAGTTTCAAATTCTGTGGTTTCTTATGGGTTTGAGCAATAATATTACTTTAGATGTTTGAAAAGAATGTCTTGTGTTTACTGAATCGGAAGTTTTGGACATAGAACGCTGGAGTCTGGTTTTTCTCAAGCTGTGTTCCGGACCCATGGTCTAAAACCTTGCTATCCAAACTGTGTTCTGTGGGCCAGCAGTATCTGTGTCACCTGGGGAGCCTTCAGGAATGCAGAGTTGCAGACCCAGCTCCAGACCTACAGAGTCCGATCTGCATTTGAACACCCTCTCCTGGTGATTCTCTCTACACCTTACAGTTTCAAGAGGAGCTTTGTTTATGGATCCTTCTCTGTTAGAGTTTGGCTGTGAAACGTTCCCCAGAAAAGCTCACGTGTTGGTAATGCAAAAATGGTCAGAGGTAGAATAATCGAATCAGGGCTCACCTCATCGATGGATAAATCCACTGGTGGATTGATAATCTGGATGGATTTACTGGACAGTAACTGTAGGCAGGTGGGGTGTGGACAGAGGAAGTGGATCACTGGAACCTGGTCTTGAGGGCCATATCATATGCACAAGTCTGCTTTTTAACTTTTCTAAAGAGTACACCAAAAACATTTTTTAATATTGTTATAAGCGTCATAGCACTTAAATATTCCCATAATATTTTAATATCGATAGGTTGTATGTAATCACGTGCTACTCTTGGATATGCCGTTAGCTTCTGATCTTTCATTACTAAATTCTAAAGGCTAATTTTAGAGATTCTCTTGCTTCAGCCTGTAATCCCAGTACTTGGGAAGCTGAAATAGGAAGATTGCAGATTCAAGGCTAGCCTCAGCAACTTAGAAATTCAATCCCAATTACTGATGGTCATCCTTAAAGAAAGGAATCCTGGTCCAGGGCCAAAATTGCATTGCTAACATCCATTAAGGTTGTTTGTAAGTGTACCATGGGTCACAAGGGGAAAGGGCAGAAAAGTGCAGAGGATACTATATAAAACCAATTATTTTTATATTAAAAATCAGCTGAAAGGACATGTTCTATTAATAGATGCAAAAATATCAGTTCTGGCTCTGAATTAGTATATATAAACATCTAAATATATTATTAATGTATATGTGGTTCTGTGTGTGTGTGTGTGTGTGTGTGTGTGTGTGTGTGTGTAGTTCAACCTAAACTTCAAGGTCCTGAGTTACAAACAATCCGTGGATCCCATTGTAGGCCATTACCTGACCAGGTGGTTTAGAGCAGAACTGAACAGAGACTTAACTGTAGCATAGCATTTTAATATAGCTACAATTGGATTATATTCTCTTATCTTAGACTGTAGAATCAAAAACACACCTTGCTCTTAGAATCTGCTTAACCTTTATTTAGACTACGCTTGGTCCAACCCTTTCAATTAGAGTGAGCCCAACAGTGACTTTCCATGTCCCCCTCCTCGCCATTGACCCCTAATAAAGGTCACACTCATGAGAAAAGTAGCAGAAGCCTCTTGCAGCAGCCCAACTTTGAAGGCGAGGTCTTCTTGGAGGTTAGAAAAGGGTCTTCCAGGCAGGGGAGGAAGCAGAGAACCAAATGGTTGAGGAAAGCATGGCCACCTCATTTTGCTAAATAAAAGAGATATGAAGGAAAGGGAGAAAACACGTTTTCAAAGGTGAATCTGGGAAGACATCGAGGAGGACTTTAAAACAGCAGGAGGAAGAAGACAGGATACTGGGGAAGTAAAGGAGCCAGGTGCAGTGGCACATGATTTTAATCCCAGTACTTAGAAGGCTGAGACAGGAGGATCACAGACTTGAGATCAGCCTCAGCAATCTAGCGAGACTGTTTCAAAACCAAAAGTAAAATAAAGGTTTAGCTTGGAGGTAGAATGTTTCTGAGTTCAATCCCTAGTAACTAATACACACACAAACACACACACACAAAACAGTAAAGGGGCTGGGACCGTAGCTCAGTGGTAGTGTGTGCACGACACGTGTGAGGCCTTGGGTTCACTAGAACCAATGAAGAAAAAGAGCACAGTAAAAAAAAAAAAAAGTGGGCTTCAGGTTTAAATCTGGCTGAAGCAATTATTGGAGTTTGGACACTAGTGTTATTACTGAATGGACACATGTCACTGACTATATCCATTTATGCTAAAAGGATACATACATACAAAACGAGTAAGCTTCACTTGGGTTTGGTTTTTTGACCCGATGGTCTATAATCTCTGAACATGGCCACCTTGTTGGCTCTGGGCAGCCCCATTTCCAAACATCTGGCTAGGCCCCAGTAGTTAGGCTGCCTGACTCCAGCTTGCCCTGGAGGAAGGAAACCCAATGGGGAAGGCTTCGGGATGGCCCCTGTCTTCTTGGAGAAACAGAGGCAATGTTGTTAATAGAGACTGCGACAAGCTGGACAGACTCACAGGATTCAACAGAGCTGAAAAAAGTCATATCAGAGATTACGATTGGACTTTCATTTATAATTAAAATTGCTGGGTAATTTGGAAGTAAGCAATAAAAGATGAAATACACATACGTAGGGTCCAGCAATTTCACTTCAAGGGCTCATACTGGAGAAATGCTCATAATCCATTATCCATGTTCTACAGAAGGGCATATGAGAAACATCCGAGTAAAGAAAGGATATATAAAGATATTAACGTGCTGCTTATACATAGCCAGACTGCAATTCAGGTAGTCCTGATCTTCCCATACCATAGACAATTCTTGAAAGGGCTAGAAAGAATGAGGTGTACGCACTGTTATAGTTAGATAGAAAATGTCCGCTAAAGAGTTCATTTATTAATGTTGGGAGCTGATATAATTGAGTCATAAGGGTTGTAACCCCAGACATGGATACATCCATTGTAATGGACTGACCTGGGTGGTACCCAGTAGCCAGTACGGTGTGGCTGGAGTGGGTTGTGCCTGGGGGTGCGGTCTTGGGGTTTATATATATAGCTCCACCTCCCCCCACTCGCTTTCTTGTGTTCCAAACTCCATGATATTAGCCCAGCCTATGTTCTCTCCCTTTTTTTGCTTCCTGCTCCCATGTCTGGAGATCCTCGGTCCCCAGTGGCAAGAAAATAAATCTTCTTCCCTCTAAGTTCCCTTTAGATAATAGCTGCAAGAATACTGACAGGTACACCTATTTCTACTAACAAAGCGAGATTCCCAAGACATGAATGAATTGAAAATACCCAGTGCACAATGATGAGTACTGCATTGACGTTTGTTTTTAGAGACTCATTCGCATACAAAGGGACCATCAAGAGGTTCCTTTTACTTTTATTTTTGATGACAGAGGACACATCAAGGGAGATGGAGAGAGTAACTGGAACCAGAAGTAGTGGCAAGAAAAACTTTAGCTTTACTCTCTATTACTTTAAAATTACAAGAATAAGAGCATCCAAGTTGTTTTGTATTTCAATTCTTATTTGAGAATCTTAAATTCCTTAATCCTCCAGAGTGACTTTTTCTGACTTATAAAATCTGACGCCAAAGAATATCTTCCCTCCCAAATGATTGATTGAAAAAAAAAGTCAATATGGCCAGGTGTGGTGGCACACACTTGTAATCCCAGTACTTGGGAGGCTGAGAGACAGAGGGATTGCAGATTGGAGACGAGCCTCCCTTGGCAACTTAGCAAGACCTTTTTCAACATAAAAAATAAAATCGGGGTAGGGTTGTAGCTCAGAGGTAGAATACCCCTGGGTTCAATCTCCCATACTACAAAAAAAAAAAAGTGAATGAGACACTGGGTTAATCCAGAAGTTAATGATTGAATAACAGATAGATGGTAGGTAGGTAGGTAGATAGATAGATAGATAGATAGATAGATAGATAGATAGATAGATATGAACATACATACATACATACATACATACACACATACATATACCTGCTGCCCTACCTCTCTTAGCTAATCTCCATGAGAGCTGTGATTTTGTGCAGGATTACCAAGGCAACTCTGTTCAGTATAGTCATGGAGTCTACACAACCTCAATGATGTAGCAAAATAAACACTGAGTGGCTTGCCACTGGGTGGCCAACACAAGAAAATCACACCTGTCATTTCTAAAAGAGAATACGAAACATTAGCAGGCTAAGATGAGAACCATGAATGGAACTGATATAAAGTCAGAACTAACTAACCTAGATTGGAATTTGTTCACTGAATTTTTTTTTCCCGGGACTCAGAAATAAGTAGCAGCAAATTATTTTCTAAATTAGAAACTATGTCTACAGTACTTTTCTATCAGTTCCAATTTTAGAGGATGAGGGAATGCTAGCACGATTTTAATAAAGTTTAGCAGATAATGATTATCAGCAAAATCAGCTTTAACTCCCTCAGGACTTTTTCACTTAAGAACTCGATGTCATTCAGGGTAAAGTGTCATAGGAGGGATTCCAGCAAAGGACAGCAAAGAAAATATTAACCTATATTAACCCACTGTTTCCACGAGCTGGATTAATCCTTCAAGCAATTCAAAAGAGAGTCAGATCATGAATCCTGAAAAACAGTCCAAATATTCTGAAAAGTCTCTCCTTGGTGGATTTCAGCTATGGTGGCTACATTGCTACAACTCAATCGCCAAGTGACACTTTATTTTATTTTTCATGTACTTGAAAGTAATAACCATTAAAACGGGCTTTTAAAAAGAAAATACTCCTTAGAGCCTAAAGTTGAACACAATCTGCCTGGCTGAGTATGTGAGATTCACTCTGGGAAAAGGGTGTTTAATGAATAACTTTACAGTAAAAGGCCTTGAAAACTTCCTCTAAACATTAGACAGCACTCTCTCTGAAATACATTAACAGCCTCCAGAAGGCTGGTAGACACTGGTAACCACGTCAGGCCGACTTCAGAAGTCCATGATACTTCCACGCATACACAGCAAACGTTCCTGCACATTCTCCGCCCCCCCCGCCCCTCCCCACGGGGGCTGCCTTTGGACTCCAGTCCCGCTGGAGAGAAAGATTGATAAAGCCAAGCAATCGGAGTTATTTCCTATGCATGAAATTGATTAAATGCTTCGCTAAATGGCTTATAAATTTGCTTCTCATATTTCTGTCACCCACTGAAAAGATTACAGAAACTCCGCATATAACCATGTTGTATACAATACCAAATTACAAAAGGTTGTAAAAACTAATGTTTTGTTTAAAGTTTTGAGCAGGACCATATGCCTTCAGTGACCTTGAGTAAGCTATTTTAATTCAAAACATTTCAAAGAATATACAGGGGAGAAATTTTCAACTCCATAACAAACCAGAGGAACGAACGGTGGGTAGACCTCGGTTCAGCCTGCTGAACTTCTGCTCCTTTCCTTGGGGTGCGGAGGAACTCCCCTCCTACGAAGCTGGGAGGCATATGTGGTGTCAACAGGGATATATTTACAAAGGAGATGAAAAAAGCCGTTAAGACCTCCCAAAGTCGAGTCTGCTCACTTATTTTTAGTTCAGAAAAACACATTTTCCTAAGTTCTGCGTCTTGTGTCTGCGTGTAGAGCTACATAGGAAAGATGACAAATATTGTTAGCACGGATGGGTGGGATTGTTTTATTTGGGGGTTTGGTTGGGTTTTGTTTTGAATGTTTACAGCTCTTTCAAATGACAGCTCCATTCCATGCTCTCTTCCATAGGAGAATTTCTTCTGACTCTGGGGTAACTCTGGAAGGCGGCTCAGTGAGTCTAGGGACAATTTATAGGCAAGCAGGTGACCTGCAGATGTGACTGCAGAATCTAACCCTTTCCTTAGCATCGCCTTAAAAGTACCTTTGCATCTACAGGGAAAAATGATATTCTTTCATAACATTTATAAGACTTCACATCGTCAGCAAGAATTAACATTTGGCATTAATGCACAGTTCTGGCAGTAACTTCAAGAGATGAACTTTTACAACCAGCGATGTGCTGGAAATCCCTACTGGCCTGATCTCTGTGGTTACACATCCCCAACCCCCATCCACCTCAGAAGCAGCTGGTGTGGGACAATTATGGCAGCCATGGCCATCCAGAACCCAGGGAGTGGAAATAACTGGGACGGTATTGCCTCAGTATGTGTCTCAGCCTGAGACACATCTGGTTTTTGCAGGAAGTATCTGGAAGCTGCTTGTAAGGAACCATGATGGAATTATCTCTCCTATATGAAAATACAATGTAATCTCACTAATACAACTCAAGATGTTTTTTCTTTTCTTTCTTTCTTTTTTTTTTAATGAGTACCTATTCTGGGAGATATGTCAAAAATTCAGGGATGATTTAGCCAGACCATCAACAGCTGGCCAATTGTTTAACTCTTTGGTGGTGGTTACATGACCCTTCTTGTTGGCATCACGCCACCACATAAGTCATCCTGATGCCAGGTACCGAGGGGTTAATAAATTATACAGAAGGAGGTTCCTTATTGTACAACACACAGAACTCATTTCTACCCACAGGTATTTGCCAGCTTAAAGATTTGAACTCACGCCGGGCTTGGTGGCGCATGCTTGTGATCCCAGTACTTGGGAGGCTGAGACAGGAGGATCACAGGTTTGCAGCCAGCCTCTCAGCAACTTAATGAGGCCCTCTGCAACTCAGTGAGACCCTGTTTCACCTGTTTCAAAATAAAGGAAGGAGATCAGGCTGACGGTGTAGCTCGGAGGTAGAATGTCCTTGGGTTCCATCCCCCCTACCACAAAAAAAAAAAAAAAGATTTGAACTTGCAACTCCCGAATATTGATTCCTGAACACTAATGTCACAAGATTGGCCTTTATAAAAAGGTTTTAATGTTCAAGTGCCCTGGTGTCACCTTTGCTGGAGATGGTCATATGTTAGCATCTTTTGGGAGCCTGGCTACAGGCAGTCCTACGTAATTCACTTTAACCGTTGGTTTCTCACGTGACCCCAGTCATCTATTTTTTTTTATTAATGCTTAGAACCATACAACTGTTTTTCGAAACATATTTTGTGGAACACTGACTTAACCCAGTGAATGTCTGGCAAACTAATCCCCCTCTTGTGAAAGTTTAGCAAGCTCAGGGCCACCCCTTCAGGAAGACTCTTGGTAAAAACAACTGAAGTCCCAACCTTGCTGCAAGAAGGTTGTCACCATTTTCCTCCTCCTGACGATACGCTACCCTGGAGCCATACGTTTTCTGTTCTTCTGGTTAAGGCATCCTGTGTGTTTTCTGTGGCTCTTACAAACAAATACAGTAGACCCTACTCATCTACACGAAGCCCCAGTGAGATCCAAAAATGGCATTGAACGCCCTGACAAATATTAGCTATAAACCAAATAAATGTTTCACATATATGTTGATTTTTCTCACGGTTTTCTTTTTTTTTTTTTTTTTTTTAAGATTATTACAAAACCGCCATCCTTCTCTACTTGAAAAAAATGGACAAAAATCTAAGCATATTCTTTCCTTTCTGTAAGCAAAGACACTTATCCATCAGAAAACCTAGCAGCATGCAAGTGAATGAAAGTAACATGATAATGAAGATAATCTTGGATCTACCCTAATTTTGTTGCTTAAGTAACTCATTTGCAAAGCTTCCACATGCCGGCTAGTAGGAGTGACAAAAGACCCACGAGAGACCTCAGAGATGACCAGTGAGCATGCTAGGGACAACCCCTCGGTGGGGTTCTTTGTCCTACAGCCTTGGGTATCAAACTGTCAAGTGTACAGAGTCGCTTGTAGCCTGTGTCCATAGGTTAAGGAAAAGGCCTGGGAACGTGCATTCCCAACAAGCTCTCCACTGCTCCTGCTGGCTCGAGGACGATACTTTGCGAATCCCAGCTGTACAAGGAGTCCCCTAACTTGGCCGATCAGCATTACCTGGATGGAGCCTTTGCTTAAAAAAAAAAAAAAAAAAATGGAATCCCCAGGAAGGAGATTCAGGAATCTGTGTTTTTTATAATCTCCCCAGATGAGTCCAATCATCCAGGCCTGAACTCCTTCAACCAGAGAAGCAGGGCTTACCTTTGAGGTCAGGATCTTGGTTGTTGGACCCCAGCCTGCCTCCGAGCCCAGGGACCCTCTTCTGCTAGAGGACTCTTCAAAGTGGAGAGAGAGGGCTTCGTCCAATAACTTGTCCAGTAATTGGTGTATTGATGGCTAATGTCATCAGGGTTTAGTCTATGTAAACCCCTCACTCTATTACACAGCCCCCAACAATCCAAAAAGTCATTGTTTATTCACTGTGACTCCTAAACTGGCCCTTGTCGGCTCCTGCTGGAGGGCTTGCTGATAAAAATCAGCAGATGATTGGACACACACATTCTTAACATGACTGACCCATGACATCTCCGAGGGCAGCCCCCAGCCTGTCATTACCGCACAATGCCGTTCTTTCTTTCCCCTTATCTAGCCCAGATGATTTGGAGATTTTTATTAACTCATTAATGACTGAAGATGTCATTAGAGCCAATGGGAAGGGTTTCTCATTTGCTTTTCTAAACTGGGAATGAGCGTACAGTTTGCTGGGAGAGGGGGCATGGGCTCATACTATAACAGCTAAGACAAACCAAATAGAGAGAGACTTCGTTTATTAGAACTCGAAATGCGACTGACGGG
This sequence comes from Graphiurus murinus, assembly GCA_004027655.1. Classification (NCBI taxonomy): domain Eukaryota; kingdom Metazoa; phylum Chordata; class Mammalia; order Rodentia; family Gliridae; genus Graphiurus; species Graphiurus murinus. The sequence continues at coordinate 25,857 of PVLC010018560.1, forward strand.
TCCTGGGATTGAAAATGTGCCGACCGAAATACCAACTTGCTCAAGACACATATTGGCAAAGAATGGGGCATTTCGTTCAAGGAAACAGCCGCTCGTAAAACGCAGCCATTTCTATTGTGTTGCGGACCCAATCTTTTCAAGCTAACAGCTAAATAAAAAGAGTTCCGTTGTAAGGCTACTAAAACCCCTAAATGTTTCTTAACCTACACAGTCATTAAGCCATATCTTGTTTCTGCGTGCCTTTAATTTTCCCATCTGCAGAATTGCTTTTAAAAATCAAATTAGATCTTCTGAAGGCACTTAAATTGCAACAACCTGATGTTTTGTTTTGTTTTGTTTTTTTCTATCCTCCTGGGCTTCCGCCTTTTCAGCTGGGTCGTGTGTCCAATTAATGGGGTATCTCAAGGAAGCACTAATCATTCCGAAAACTTGAGACTATAAAAAGCAAGCAGGCTATTTTCATTATAACTGATTGGATTGAGAATAAGCTACAGAGGAAATGTTCAATAATTATGATAACTTCTTCAGATGAGATCACACACACACACACACACACACACACAGAAACATCAGTCACATAAGGTACTTCTCATTGCTGTGAAGTCTTTGAAGTTTAGTTTCGGTTGATTCCTTTTTGGGGTTCAGCCTGGGGCATGTCAGAGGCTGCTCAGAGAGTGGGTTTACACTGATCTTATCTCCTCCTATAATTCATTTGGCAAAGGAAATGTCTATTACTAGATGTATCTCGTAGGTGACTGGGTGTTTACTAAATTTTACTATTGTCAAAACACATTGTAAATTCAGAAAGCCTCATAATACACGAAGAAACTATTCCCCAGGAGAGAAAATGGTTGTCGGAGAACCTACAACAAAAGATTTCTGCCCATGGAAATTGATGCCAGCAAACTCTGACCAAGAATTAAATATGCTTTGAGCCAAGTTTTGTTCTTAAATCACCTAATTACATCTTTCTTTCTGTGTTTGCCCGGTGGAAAATTTTCATGCATTACACGTTATGTTAAATAGAATAATTAGTATTTGCAGATTAATTGAATACAATAATTTTGTCTAATTCAGTAATAATGGCATTGAGTCCTTTTTCACCTTTCTGTATACCCAGGTGAAACCCAGATGTTTCTAAAGATCCAGATGTATGGTGTCAAGTAAACAAAACATCAAGGTTTTTTACTACATTTTTTCCCCCTTTTTCATCCAGATGTTCGGTGTCATGTAGCCACAGTCCTAATCTGTTCAGTCACAACCACGGTGCTTTTTAATATCATGTGCCAATCTTTGAATTCCTTCTTCACAAAACTTTTCTCTAAAATTCCTATTTAATTTCTACATGGGGAAAACACAAGTATATATTCTTCAAAAAAATTTATATATATATATATATATATATATATATATATATATATATATATATATAGTGCCTGGTGGACGTATTACATTAGGATGTCATCCAGAATAGTACTCACCTCTTTGCATTGAAAAACATTTCATACCAGCATCTTTTTTAAATTTTTTAATTTTTAATAATTTTTAATTTATTTATTTTCTATTTTTTAGTACTGGACATTTTACCTCCAGGTTATACCTTTTTATTTTGAAACAGGGTCTCACTAAGTTGCTGAGGGTCTCACTAAATTGTTGAGACTGGTCTGGGACTTACGATTCTCCCGTCTCAGTCTCCCAAGTACTGGGATTACAGGTGTGTACCACAGCACCTTGATCATACCTGCATGTTTAAGTGATGAAAACTAATTCAACTGAAATGATAGGAATGGGTGCTTAATTTTAATTGGCATGCGTGTGCTAATTTCAATTCTAGTAAGTGGCTTCAGAGATTCGAAGGTTCTCCAGGGTAAACGGATGATCATCTTTTCAAGGGGTTCCGTTCCCAGTGTAATCACCCATTACAAAATCCTAAAATAGATTACAGTTAGCCCTTCATATCCGCGGGTTCTACATCTGCAGATTCAATCAACCACGGATAAAAGGGTACTTGGGAGGGGAAAAAAAAGCCTATATACTGAACAAGTGTGGACTTTTTTTTTTTTTCTTGTCATTATTCCCTAAACAATACAGCATAGCAACTATTTTCCTAGCACTTATATGGTCCCAGGTAAGTCGTCTAGAGATTTTCTCAAGTACACAGGAAGTTGTGTCAGTTACGTGCAAATTTTATATATTCTATACAAGGGACTTGAGTATTCACAAATTTTCATATGCCTGAGGCTCCTGGAACCAATCTCCCATGGATACCGAAGGATGACTGTACTTGAAATTTTCTAAGAACAATTTCTTTTTGTGACTCTCAGGATTGAACTCAGAAGCATTCTACACCCACAGCTTTTTTTTTATTTTTTTATTTTGAAACAGGGTCTCACTAAGTTGCTGAGGCTCTTACTAAGTTGCTGAGGCTGGAGTTAAACCTGGGACCCTCCTGTCTCAGCCTCCCAAGTACTGGGATTATAGGCTCTGTGACTTTGAGTACATTAAAGTATAGACCTAGAGGTCTAACAACTTACTGGTGAGGCCCCAGCACTTCTATTTTCTTTTTTATTATTTATTTATTTATTTATTTTATTTATTTAAGTATCAGGGATTTAACCTAGGGTGTTCAACCTCTGAGCTAAACCCCAAATCCTTTCTAATTTTTAACAGGGTCTTGCTAAGTGAGCATGTGCTGGCCTCAAATCTGAGACCCTCCTGTCTCAGCCTCCCAAGTATTGGGATCACAAACCTGTGTCACCACATCTGACTCAGCATTTCCATTTTCTATGTGACCTGGAGCCTGTCGCTTTATCCTAAGCCTCAATTTTCTCTTCTTTAAAATGGAAATATGGCACTTGCATGGATGAATATATCACTCCGAATCTCATTATTAGGCATAAACTCCAATGCACCAATAAAAGTTTAACTAGAGCAGAGGGTGTAGCTTAGCGATAGGACCCGTGGCTTGCGTTTGAATTGCCCCTGCACTGAAATAAAGGAAATAATAACCTGAGAACCTGATAAAGGAGTTTTCACAGTTAAACTACTTCACAGGTAAAAATCATCATCCACATACAAAACAGTTCATCATTAATTTACATGCCATTATTACTAAATAGAATTACTATGTAAATGTGTTGTTACTGTTAATAAAGAATCCAAGCAGCCGGGCATGGTAGTGCATGCTTGTAATCCCAGCATTCGGGAGGCTGAGACCGGAGGATCCGGGTTCGCAGCCAGCCTCAGCTACCTAGTGAGGCACTCCGCAACTTAGTGAGACTCGGTTTCAAAATAAAGAATAAAAAATAGAGCCGGGCGTGGTGGCGCACGCTTGTAATCCCAGCATTCGGGAGGCTGAGACCGGAGGATCCGGGTTCGCGGCCAGCCTCAGCTACCTAGTGAGGCACTCTGCAACTTAGTGAGACTCGGTTTCAAAATAAAAAATAAAAAATAGGGCTGGGGGTGTAGCTCGGAGGTAGAATGCCCCTGAGTTCAATCCCCAGTACCGCAAAAAAAAAAAAAAAAAATAGGGCTGGAGGTGTAGCTCGAAGGTAGAATGCCCCTGAGTTCAATCCCCAGTACCACACACAAAAAAAAGAATCCAAGCCAGGTGTGGTGGTGCACCCCTGTAATCCCAGTACTTGGGAGGCCGAGATGGGAGGAGCACAAATTTGAGGCCAGTCTCAGCAACTTAGTGAGACTGTTTTAAAAAAATTATAAAAGGGTTGAGGGTGTAGCTTGGAGGCAGAACACCTTTGGGTTCAATCCCCAGTACCACATATAGACTCGAAGGGGACACAGTAAATAGTCTCACTGAAGATCTCTGGACAACTATGTGCTGATTATAAGTTATATACAAGAATGACTATAATACCTCGCGAGGCGAAACAATGCCCAATTCCAACTCGCTTCTGGGTCTCGCCTATTGGAATTCAAGAACTAGTTTTAGCATGGTTCCATCTATTGTAACAAAAGAGATGAATTGCAAATCCCACTTATCGTGTCTCTTATTACAGTAGAGTATTTCTGTCAACCGAGGACCTTAGTCTTGGCCAATTTGGGCTTAATTTTGCTAGATTCATGTACCCTTCTCCCTCCTGCCCAAGGGCAAAGACAGCTGCCTGTACAAATAGCAACTGCCTGACTGCTGAGTATCCACAAAGACCTCAGAGTGTCTACTGGTGGAGATTGCTTTCAAATTTTTTTGCAATTGGTAAATTGTCCTCAAAGATCCAGCTTTTGGCCACCCTTCTTCCCCCACGGTATACCAGGGTTTCTAGGCGAGAAATCCACCCGTGCACTTGTAAAATGCTAACCCTGAAAACCTTTCAAACAGTTTAATCTTGCACTTTTTTAATGACTCCAAGATTTTTTTTTTTTTTTTGGAAAAGACATCAAAACTTTTGAGTTGCGCATCTAAGATTATGAAAGGTTGGCATGGAAAAAGGAATAAAGAAAAGGAAAGGAGGGTGATTTAGTTCATTATTAATTTGAGAAAAAGTTGTAGTGTCAAAATGCTAGAGCTTAAAAAAATAATTAAAAAAATTTAAAAAAAAAAACAGTTTCCCCTTTGGGAAATTTCTTTCAAAGTTTGGTCCAACTCCAACTTTTTCCCCCATGATATGACAATAATGAAGATAGAATGCATAATCCAGTTTTCGTTCTTCGACTTGGGAAAGTCACAAGTCAGTCAGGAGCACGTTGCTCTGTCAGAACACTTGCCTCTTCAAAGAGCCAGAAATCAATACAAGAGGAAACAATAATAATAAGAGGAAAGATTTCCAACCCCCATAATAGGGAAAGGTGTGTGAGCGAGGAGAGAGCGCGGTACGGGAGCCCATGACAAGTCATGATAAATGGGTCGTTATAAAATTCATGTTTAGGCAGCACCAGGCCGAGGATAATGCCATTCGTCATGGTAACACTAGGCCACTAATGAGCCCTCATTGCATATTCATGTGCATGGCAGTTCTTCCCTCCCTCCCAACCTGAGCCGGTGCCTGGAAATATCTCTACCTCGAGCCCCAGCTCAGCCTCAGCCTTCTTCTTCCTCCTCTTTTCTTTTCTTTTCTTCTTTTTTTTTATTTGTTATGTTGTATGTTACAGCAATTACACTGTAAAAGTGCTGCCCAAGATTGATTGCTCTGATCTGTAGTTCAATTGTAAATTAGAATACACATCCCCCAGGGACACACGGCCCCTATTTGTGATTAAGAAAAAAAGCCCCATAATAGACTAATAGCTAAAGTTCTCTCTCTTTTACTTTCAGGCAATTAGCTTGATGAAATGGCCTCTTTTTGTGTACCCTGGAAGTGTAAACCCATATCATAATGAAGTATATGATGTTTATTCTATTATTTTCACCTTGCCGGCTATGCAGGAATGCATAAGTAATTGCTGCTTTGTCTAGTACGTTTACTGATTCACAAGTAAACTATGTCTTAAAGATGCAGTGTGTGCTTTCTGAGCTCGAGTTAAGCAACCCCTAACTAGGGGGTTAACCTTCACACGAAGGACTCTACCCAAGAGGGGGAGAATGGATTCCCCAGGTGGGGTGACAGCATGACTCTGATAACCAGGAGGCATCTAGCCACAGGAGTGGCTCAGGAGGGGTGGGGTGCAGAGTACAAATGCCGGCACTCAAGAGCACCAGGGCACTGGGGTACTATGGGAAAATGTCCCATGGTGAAATTGCACCCAGAAAACCAAGTATGTTGTGTCTTTTATCGCCCTCGTTAGTTGTGGATCATGTACTTGGGCTCTGCTAAGGTGGATGGATCTTTTCCTACTCAAAGTTACTTAGTCATTCCTCTCCTCTCCTCTCCTTCCTCCTCCTCCTCTCCTCCCCTCTCCTCCTCCTCCTCCTCTTCTTCTTTCTTCTTTCTTCTTCTTCTTCTTCTTCTTCTTCTTCTTCTTCTTCTTCTTCTTCTTCTTCTTCTTCCTCTCTCTCTCTCTCTCTCTCTCTCTCTCTCTCTCTCTCTCTCGGTAGTACTGGGGGTGGAACCCAGGGGCCTTCTACTTCTAAGTTATATCCCCAGCCTTATTTTTACATTTTTTTTAAATTTGGAAACAGGGTCTTGCT
>PVLC010018561.1:0-10000 GCA_004027655.1 Graphiurus murinus
ATGTTCTCCCTAATATGTGGATGCTAGGGAGAAGACGGGGCATAGGAGGGTCTCCAGATGAAAAGGAGTGATCCTCGATAAGCAACGAAGTTGATTTAATTGTAGTGGACGCAAGGGGCAGAGGGACGCCCTAAAGCACATGATGTACTTACACAATCATATCAAGGTCACTCACTGAAGTGAACCTGAGGGGGAGGGCGGGGGAGGGGATTGGGGTGGGAATTGGGGAAGGGGTCAAATGAGAATTGTGTGCAAATATGTTGTTAACAACTCGTACTTAACAAAGATGTATGCTATATTGCACAAATTACTACAATAAAAAATTTAAAAAAAAATAAATAAAACCGTTTTGATACCTGATAAAAAAAAATATATATATATATATATATATAGATGAGAAGGAAACATAGAGGAGGCCAAATTTAGGATCAAGTATGGGGAAAGAATAAATGATGCTATATGATTCCTGAGACGAAGGGAGAGAGTGGGATTCAGTGAGTCAAAAGATTGTCCTTAAACCCATCTTGTTCTTGGAAGATTGGTCAGAGGTGGCGATATGAACTTAGAATTGATGATAAAAAAAAGCCAAAGTGGAGAATTGACTCACCCTCCATGCAAGCATGGGGAGAGAGACAAGGGTAGAGACAATGGCCAAATACAGGGAAATGACAATGCTCAGGGAGTAAATAAAAGAAAGGCAAGGGAGAGGAGAAGCAATGCCCACAGGAGTTGTGGGCGAGAGTGGAGATCTGGAACCATGAGGTCCCCCCTTGCCTCATATCTGGTCCACTGAAGTAACCTCCTGACTGGTTTCCAACAGTTTAGTCCCTAATCCAAAGCCCTCCCATCTACCACTAGGACAATGTAAGGTGGCAGAAGTGTCAGCAACAGTAAACCCAGAAGAGATGTTTAGTGGGTGAAAGTCACAACATGAGTTTCCACGTGTCTCCCCCGTTCACTTGCTGTGAGACTTTGAGTAAGCCCTCTCTTTTCTTTCCTGTGTAAAATAAGGACAGCTGCATTTTATTTAACAACCTCACAGGGCTGTCCTCTGAATTACATGAGTTACCAGCTGTGAGAGCATGCTAAGGACTTGTAAATCACAAGCCAGGCATACCGCATCATTATTAATCTTGAGTCACTATTTGCTTCATGGTTCATCCTTTCTCAAATAGTTCCACTGGCTCTCTTTCCTGGCTCACGGGAAGGTAACGGATGATGCTGTCACCACCCAAACACCATTGCCCTTTCCTTTGCAGGTCGTTCCAAATCTGAGTCACAGTTAAGTAAATGCAATGCATTTTGCAGGTAGAGTTGGCAAGATGTGCTCTATTTGCTTTTTGGCCCGGGCCTTTAATTGCACTTTGAAATAAACAGCACACTATAAGGCGAAGATGAGAGTGTAATTTGGGGAAAGAGGAAAATGGAAAGTTACATAGACCCAGAAAAAGAAAGGTCCATTACACAAACTTAAACTAAGTTGGAACAAATGTAATGTTCTAAGAACACTCAAAGAGTAAGTGTTAATATGTCATTAACAATTTGTACCTAACAAAGATGTATGCTTACAATGCACGAATTACTACAATTAAAAAACTATTTCAATTTAAAAACAAAGAGTAAGTGTTATGGTTTGAGAGTAAAATATCCCTTGGACCTCATGCTCTGGAGGCAGCCATGCTCAGAAGTGAGTTCCTAGGGGTGTGTTCCTGGGTAATGTATATGTCCCTCGCCCCTTCCCCTGGCTCTCTCTACCTCTTGTCATCATGCCCTAAGGGTCTGTAGCCCCGGCTCCTACTTGGCAGTGGGTGTAAAATAAACTAACCCTCCCCTTCTCCGTGTTTATATGAACTGAAACCCTCAGGACCATAAGCAAATAAATCTTCCTCCCTCTGAGTTGTGGCTGTCAGGTGTTTAGATCACAGTGGTAATAATGCTGTCTGAAATGGTAAGCCTACACTCCTCATGACTCTCCATGATGTGATGCCAGCACCATTCATCATGGCTTCCATGCAAATCATCTAAGTCTCCCCTGCCTATTGACACTCCTAGTTCTGCCTCCATGCCTTCCATCCCAAGATACCCTCTGTGAACAGTTCCTCAGTGCTCTCTGCTACCATTGCTATGCCCATCTCCAGCCTCTCCCATTCAGTAAGCCCGATCTCCTTTTCTGAACAGCGTTTTCCTGGCTCCGCCATTGTTTCATGTGCACCAGCCTTTTATTCTCCAACTAATATGACTGACATTAAATCACTGTTATGTTCTGGGTGCTTTGTGCCCGTTACCTTATTCAAGGTGCATACTCTTGTCATTTTACATATGAGGAAATTACATCTCACAAAGGTAAATTGTTAAGACCTATTGGGTATGATTATAAAGTTCTGCCTCATATTTCTCTTCCTCCTCCTTCTTATTCTTCTTTTTGGCCCTGCAAATTGAACCCAAGAGGATTCTACCTCCAAGCTACACCCCTAGACCTTTTTTATTTTTTATTTTAAAACAAGATCTCACTAAGTTGTTGAGGGTCTTGCTAAATTGCAAAAGCTGGCCTCAAACCTGCGATCCTCCTGTCTCAGCCTTCCAAGTCCTGGGATTACATGTGTGCACCACCGCACCTGGTCTCATATTCCTTCTTAAAGGCAGTGTCTATTTTTTTTTTTTCTTCCCTGGAATTCCTGTCTCCACACAAGTTACAGAATAGACATTTGGGTATCTGGGAAATAGAAAGCTAAAACCAAAAAAAAAAAAAAAAAAACCCTACTGAAAAGGAAATAGGAGGACCCCAAAGATCAGTATTCTACTTCCATACAGAGCATACTAGCCTTATTCCAGTCCTTAACATGATATTTCTAAACCAGATTCTCAAATGATTTTCTTTTCTATTCACCATTAGACAATATTTAATTTGCTAATATTTCTAATGTTATTTTAATCAGAGCAGACTGAGATTTTCACAACATTTTAAACAGAACAATGCTTTCTGTATCTTAGCACTTTAGCCTACCGAAGTGTTATTTGTGTTACTGTGAGCTAATATATGCAGATTCACCACAATTAGCCATCACCATGGTAATTTGATGCCTTTTTTTGTTTAAAGCTTTTGTTGCAAATGCTCATCAAGGAGACTGACACCTTACTGATGAAACAACATTCCTTACCTGCCTTTGGATTTAAGCACGTCGAATTTAAATGTTTTCAAATCCCGACAGCATTCAATCTCCATCTTGATTCTTAGAGATAACTAAAATGTGCTATCTAGAGAAACAAGCAAACAGCTTTCCACTTCCTTCAGCTAGAACTGGTAGGCTCTAGGAAAAGAGTCATGGCTTGCAGTGGGAATATAGGCTCCTGAGACGTGACAGAGTCTTCATACCCTGCAGGGGGCTTTCATTGCTTGATGACCTCAATTTCTACATGGCAGAGCACACGGCTAACTGTGCGGGTGTGCACTGAGCTTTCTATGTGAAGCCCAGTCGTAGGGTGCAGCTACAGAAGACTGTCTGAAAGATGGCAGCTGGCATCTGCCCATCCCAGTACACACATGCTACTCATCCCATTGAAAATGGAGTCTTTTACCCCTAATCTTGAATCTGGGCTGGCACTTGGTGACTTGTTCTACCAATAGAATATAACAAAAGTAGTGTACAGATTGTGAAGTCTTAAGAGACATGATAGCTTCTACTTTTACTCTTTTATGATCCAGCTACTGTTCAAAAAATACAGTAAGAGATTGTCTGGAAAGAGTGGAAGGCCTAGCCAGCTGCCAGGCTTTCTAGACCCGAGCTGAGGTACCCGAGTGTGAGTAAAGGCATCTTGAATGGTCTGGCTCCAGCTGAGCTCCTAGTTGAATGTAGACACCTGAGTGACCCCAGCCAGCACCGTGCAGAGAAGAAGAATGTCGCAGCTGAGCTCAGCCAATGAGAAAACCTTAAGAAAATAAACTGTTGATGTCTTAAAACACTCAATTTGGGGGGTGTTGTTACGCAGCAATAGCTAACTGATACAGTGGATAAAGGAGAGGGCAATGCCGCAAAATCTCTGATCGTCACTGATGCTTCTTCCTCGTTAGTTGCCTCCATATCTTGCTTCATTCAACCCCTGAGACTTCCCTCAGATCCCACCAGTGTGCTTTTCTTCTGTGTTTTCTCTTGCCCTTTTCTTCTCCACTCATCCCCTCCCCAATGGAATTGACTCTCCAGTGTTCTAGGTGACTCCTCAACTCTATACCTGCTCTAATTATGTCTTTGATCACTGTGCAACTAAGCTATTTGTTCACCCATCCGTCCTTTCCACTTGTCTCTCTGGTTATTTTTAGTTCTGCATCTTCAGTTTGAGAGCTGGCATAGAATCATCATCTTTCAATTCGTGTTTTCTGAGTGAACAAATGAATACGCCATCGCCCTGCACCTTTTCCCTTGCCTGGACTCCAGCTGCTTATCAGCATCTGATATCTAATTTTATCCATGAGGTCTTTCCAGGTCTCTCCCTATCCTACAGCTCATTTCATGTGTAAATCTCATTTGAAAATTAAACGTGGAGATGCTGTTTAATATACCTGGTCCTGTCCTGTAAATGCTCCCATTTAGCCTTTACAACCACCCCACAACAGAGCTCAGCTTCTCATCCCACACTGCAACCTCTGATTATCTCTTTGCTGGCATCCCTGCCATGGCGGGGCTGTTGCTAATCTGATTGGTTAGAGCCTACAACATCCATAACTGTGGCATAATGGTGAGGTCCCAAGCTCTGCCCTTTCTTTCTGCTTCCTGCCTACGCCTGACTCCTGAGGCAGACCTGCCATGTTCTCCTTTCTCTTCTATCACATGGGACTGAGACGGATACTTAAACCCCTCGAAGGCATATAGCTCTTGGGTTCTGAGATTTAGATTTTAAAGAGTGGAGTAATTAGAAAGGATGGGTGGAAGTCCCCACTACATGTTCAAGCCCAACTACATGCTCTATGCAGTGTATATCAAATAGCCCGACTGTGGTAAACATCTTTTAAGATGGCCCCAATGATTACCACTTCTCAGTAGTCATACTTTTATGTAATCCCCTCCCACTGAGGGAGGGCTGCACTAATGACTTACTTCTAACACATAAGGCAAATCGATGGGATGCCACTTCCATGACTAGACTATCGGGTAGATCTTGCAAATAGCCTCTCCCCTTTGCTGGTTTCGATAAAGTAAACTGCCATAGAGGGAAAGCCCACATGACAAGGAGCAGAGGGCAGCCTCTGGCCAATGACCAGCAAGGAAACGAAGCTCTCGCTCCAACAGCTTCCAAGAAGCTGGGTCCTGCTGTCAACCAGGTGAGCTTGGAGAGAGCTCCTCACCTCATCAAGCTTTCATGTGAGAACCCAGTCCTGGCTACTGCTCCACGGTGGCCTCACAGGAGGCCCCGAAACAGAGGATCCAGCTAAGCCATGCTCAAATCTCTGACTCACAGAAACTGCAAGGTAATAAATGTGTGCTTTTAAGTCATTGAGCAATAGATAATTAATGTTACTGCACTGGAAGTTTGGGGCACTTGCTTAGATATCAGTAAAGTACTATTTTAAGTCTATTCTGTTAATGCAGGTATAATTTATTTGAGAACCCCAAAGACCTGAGAGGTGACTAGAAAAGGAGGAGGTGGCCATCTGTGGACCCTAATAGTATCAAAACCAACCCTAATCTATGATCCTGAGTATTGATCTCCATCTTAGAGCTGAGAAAACTGAGAACCAGATAGGTCATTTGATCAAGCTTCTCACTTCTTCCAGTTTTCAAACTCCAAACACTACTCCTTTTACTGAACAGAAGACTTACGTATCATATCATTGCTTCAGAATCTTTAAGCAAGCCAGGCATAATGGTGCACACCTGTAATCCCAGTATTTGGGAGACAGAGACAGGAGGTTCACAGGTTTGAGTACTGCCTAGCAACATAGTAAGACTCTCAGAGCCAGCTGTGGTGATGCATGGCTATAATCCTAGTACTTGAGAGGCTGAGACAGGCAGCTCACAGGTTCCAGACCAGCCTCAACAACTTAGTGAGACCCTGTTTCAAAATAAAAATAAAACCAGGCTGAGGGCATAGCTCAGAGGTAGAATGTCCCTAGGTTCAACCCCTAGTACCAAAAAAGAATTAATCGTTAAGCAAAGCCTCTGAAATCATTTAAGTATAAGAAGTAAAGAGCAGGGGATGGGTCAGACATGTGTCTGTTCTCTATAGCATGCATGCAGGTGGTGTGGATACTGCTAGGCAGAGGCCCGCAGTCATCTTCCAGGCCAACCTGTCCGAGGTCACCTGGCAACTTCATTTACAGGAATGCTTTAGCCACCGTCCAAGTACAGCAGTTCATATTGGAGAAGTTTTCCGAGTATGAAATGATCCAGTTATTTAACATAGATTGTTTTATGGTATTCATAAAATTGAGTGTTATGGGAAATGCCTTTTAAGCAAACCAGGTCTAAGGCCAAGGTCCTGGAAAGCTTTTAGTTTAAATGCAAATCCATTTGAACTGTGAAGCCTGCCAGCATGAAGGAGACATCCCGCAGAATTCGTAGGACCCAGAGAGCAGGATTGATTCCCCAGTCCAGGCATCCCTGTGGTCCATTGGCCCCAGCAGAACTAAATGAAGCTCCAAGGCCTGGGGGGGAAGCAGGGCGGGATGCGTAGAGGGAAACAAAAGAGAACTACCACTTGCCTGTAACTGAATTTCATTCAAGAAGGCCCGCAAGGTAGAGAGAGGGAGGACAACTTTGAAACTCAGCAATCTGTGACTAGCTATGTGACTCTGGGCAAGTCGCTCTCCCTCTCTGAATTCATTTCAGTGGAAACGGTGGCGCGTGCCTTCCACAGATGCTGTGCAAACCAAGTGAGAAGAGGTGGCTAAGCGTGTCGCATGCGCCGTGGGATACTCTACAGACGTGAGGCATTGTTATTGCCCAGAGAGGCCGCTGCCGCCGTAGCCGTAGTGATCAAAATAGCAGCCATAAAACAAAATAATACTCTTTGGTGGAATGCTTTAGATTTTGCCCACAAATAATAGATGCTCTCTGGCTTTACTTCACTTCCTAAGCCTTAGAAATGAGGGTGCATCAGGGTTCAATCGGGAAACAGACATTGCACCAACTATTTGGACGGAGAAAATTTATCCTGTTATCATAATATCAAGTTGTGAAGTGGGTGACCGAGGTGGCGACTGCAGGGAGTGGCTCTCACTCAGAGGTGGCTCACCATCCTTATTTGCCGGGGTCTAGAGAAGTTGCCAAGGCACTAGACTCTCAGTATCTCAAAGCCTGCAAAGTCCCAGCAACAGCAGGATGCTTTGGTCACTCGGCAAGCCCTAGGGTTGGAAGAACACTGGAGAGATATTGGAATTATTAAAGTTTTAGAAGTATGGAGAGGGAGCCCCTCACAGATAGAACCCAGGCCTCTGCAGTGGAGAAGGGGAGGCGGGGGCAGCTGGCTTGTGCTGGTGTCTCCAAGGAGGTGCCCCAAAGAGTCTGGCTGTGTGAGAGCTGGACAAACTCCCCACTGTGTGCAGCTGCTGCTGTGGGGATGCCCTGGTGCTGTGGGACACATCCTCAGAGGTATACTGGGTTGCTGCCTGCAAGAACAAGGAAACAAAGCACAGTCCTTTCTCCCTCTCGTGCTCCCGACCAGTGAAGCTTAGCAGGGCACCAGCTGACCTGGCAAGTTTTGCAGAGGCCCCAGGCCCAGCACTGCTGAACAAAATGTAGAATATTGGGTTTGCAGCTGAGAGACAACAGTTTAATAACTGGCACAGGGGATCGCAAACATATGTAGGGAAGAAAATACCTGTGGTGAAGGATTTAATCGAAGAACTTGCCTTTTTAGAAATTCTCCTTAAGCTCCCAAATCCAGTCTACCTAGAAACTCCGGAAGAAGGCAATTCCTGAAAATTGCTATTCTCTCAGCTCCTGTCTTCCCGCCCAAATGATTCTTCTCCCCCCTCTCCCAGGACTGTAGCCCCCACCAAGGTGCTAGCAGTTCCAGCAGCCGACCTGACACTAGGTCATGTCTCCTAGTCTTCTTCTAGGGAGTCATATTGCCCGCTTTGCAAACTTTTAGACAAGCCGAGCTGAGAGGAGCATTGGGCAGCTTTAAAATTTGATGCGGCTCATTATTCTTTCATGAGCCACTGCAAATCCAACAGCACAGGGCCGAAGGCGTGCACATGGGAGTCACCATGTCACTCTGCCCTAGGCCTGGTAGATGTGACCCTCTAAAAGAGGGCACAGAAAGGGCTTGAGCAAGTACCACACCCCACTCGCCACCAAAGGAGGCGCCACCAGACAATGGAGGCAAGGATGTGCCTCGTTCATATGGTTTGGCAGCCCCTTCCCATCCTCACTTCTCTTGATTAGCTTATTGGTCGCTGTGAACCAAAACACCCGATAGAAACAGCTTAGAGGAGAAAAGGGTTTGGCTCCTGGTTTCAGGGGCTCAGTCCATGGCTGGCTGTCTCCAAGGTAGCAGGGCATCGTGGAGGAAAGCTAACTTGCTTATGGCAAACAGGAAGCAGAGAGGAAGAGAAAGAGAGCCAGAGGAAGCGACCAGGGACAGATAGAGTTCCCAAGACACACCCCAAGGCCCTTCCTCCTGGAGTCACGCCCTACCTGCCTACATTACTACCCGGTAAGTCCATTCTGATTATTAATCCATCGGTGGATTTATCAGCTGATGGGATTAGAGCCCGGATTCAATTCTTTCACCTCTGAACCTTTTTGCTTTTTTTGCCAATACGTGAGCTCATCTGAGCTCATTCTGTATCCAAGCGTCACCCAACACCCCCTGGACACGTACCTTTGCCTTCGGACCAGCAATGGGAGAAGGGACAAAGAACTCATAGCTCCAGTCTCCGCTTCCCTGAGAGATGGAAAACCTGTTTCCAGGGGCTCCCATTCACTGCTTTCCTGGGGGGCACATTATTTGGGTGCATTTCCTCCTGTCCTTCATCTCGTCTTCTAGCCTTGCATTTCCCCACATTTTTCCCTTTTCCTTCCCCTTCCCTCATTCCTCTGACAATCCCTGTTTACCTTTCTTCTAGATCCAGCCTCTCTCCATCTCTGTTGAGTTCCCTCTCTCCTTCCTTGCTATTTGTGGATGTATATGTATGTATATGCACGTGCATGCATAAGGGCATGTGCATGTGTGTGTGTGTGTGTGTGTGTGCGCGTGTGCGTGTGTGTGTGTCCCTGATACCTTTCTGCCTCCTCTAGCTACTATGCCTCCCCACTTCCAGGTCTAATCTCTCTAGGTAGAAGAAAGGTAGAGCAGAAGATTCAAGTTTTATCCCCTTCCCACCGATGCCAATGAAAACCGGGAGCTGGGACAAAGAGTAGTTCGATTCAGGACACAGATATTGAGTCCCAACTGTGCGCTAGACAATGAGCCACAGATGTACAGTGTAGTCCAAGGCACATTTATCAGAATGCCAACCAAGCTGCATGCTGGAGCCCCAGAGAGAAAGCCGATGGTGTACAGGGGCCACGGAATCCATCATCTGGTGGGAAAGGTGGACCCGTGGAAGATACCGCCTGAGGGTCTCTAAATCAGGCTGGGAGAGGAGTCAGCCAAAGAAGACTTCCCGGAGGAGGCAATGCTGAATCTTGGAGAACGTATAACCAGGTAGAGAAGTGGGAAGATGGCGTCCAAGGCAGAAGGCGTAGAGTGAGCAACAGCCCGGAGGCAAAATGACAGCTTGAGGACTGCGGATGCTCAGGTGATGTCGGGACACTAGAGCACAGGGACTGATGCGTTTAGCAAAGGGAGAGGGGGCCACAGAGCTGGGACAAGTGTGGGTCAGTGGGGCCTTGTGAACTGGGCTGCAGGGGTGCTGCCAGGACCCTCCTTTCTCCCTCAGCACTCAGTACTCTACAGACTGTTCCTGAACCCACCTGCCGCGTGCTACCTGAGCATCCTCTATTCCCTGGTACTGGCTCAGCCCCTGTGCAGGGCAGACCAGAGCGAAGTAATTAATACC
>PVLC010018561.1:15000-31875 GCA_004027655.1 Graphiurus murinus
GCCCTTCAAGACTCATCACATCTCTGTGGAAGTCTTCCCTGGAAACACACACACACACACACACACACACACACACACACACACTCCAAGTTAAATTCTTTCATTCATGTTTGCAAACCACCTCTTGATTACCACCCTTTGATGGAAAACTCCTGAAGGTGCACCTGCCTTCCTCAGTAGGCATTGAATCCTTGGAGCAGGACTGTGTGTCCAGCTGTCTATGCCTAACACACTGCCTAGTACATGGCTTTGTGGGGGGGGGGGAGGTGGTACTGGGGATTGAACCAGGGGCATTCTATCTCCGAGCTACACCCCCAGTCCTATTTTTTATTATTTTGAAACAGGGTCTCACTAAGTAGCTGAGGCTGGCTGCAAACCCAGATCCTCTGGTCTCAGCCTCCCAAGTACTAGAATTACAAGCATGCGCCACCATGCCTGGCTCAGCACATGGCTTTTGAAAAGTGACAAATAAGTGAATTAAGTAATTAAGTAATTAATTAATGATAAACTTCAGGAGGAAAAAAAGTGTTCAAATCTTTGGGAAGCAAATCAAGGGTGGATTCAAACCAGTGGGGAAGGGAGGAATCTTGCGTCTCTCTGGCCTTAGAAGTCTTGCTCAGGATCAGTCAGGGGCCATTTGACCAGGTTGAACATGACTTACTGGGAGGACAAACATGTCCCCACATTGCAACCCAGGGTCTAGAAAAGCACTCTGCAAAAACACTAGGACTCTGGTGAATTGTCCAAGTCCAGGCAGGGCTGTGTACCTGAGTCCCGACAGCTAATCCTGTTTGCCAAATGCTTTGCTGGGGACTTCTCATAAGTGATCTTGAACTACATGCAGTTTTTTTCCCTCCATTTCACAGGCCCCACAGTTCAGTCCACTAAATTTGATTCAATTTATTGCTCATTAAACTAGGAGCCAAGTTCTGTGCTTTACTCTATTTCCTCTAGCTTCCAATCCTGGAGGACATCTCTGTGGGATGATAACCCGTATTTCCCTCTGAATAGCAGCATGAATCCTGAACACCTGTGCTTTATGCTGTTCCATCAAACATCTCCCCAATTGAAGCCTAAGAGAATCGTGAAAAATCCAAGCCCATCTGCAAATGGAGAATTATGCATTCAACAGCAATAGCAATACTAGGTCACAGGGTGGGTCGTTAAATTGCTGCACCTCTACAATCCATGCAGGAAAAAAAAAAAAAAAAGCACACACTTCTGAAACGTTTATGGCTGAGATTTAGGAGGCCAGGGGCTGAGACATTCAGAGGTAAGTGTCTCGACACAACTTTCGTTCTGGCTCCAGGGCATCAGCTCACAACCAGGGATGGCAACTCCCGTCATTCTCTAGGTAAGAGCCAAGAAAGGGGTTTGTCTTGAGAGATGGCCGAGCAATCAGTGTGGCTTCAGCATCAGGCTAGGGAATGCAGAGAACATTTCAATGAGTGTCTTTGCTTCCTCTTCTCAACATTGAACGTTCATGCTCATCTATAGAGAAAAGGAAGGGCCTGCTTATCAGTAAAACGAAATGTCCACCTTCTTCTGTGTCTGCACCACGTTCGGAATGTGGTATCAGGAAGAAGGGCTTGCTGCCAAGAGTTACTCCTTTTCCACCGAGAGAGGGCTCTTCTGCTCTCTCTTTGGGTGATAAGTTGGCCCCAAATTAAGTCATATAACAGGCACTTCCTAGTCACTCTTCCTTTGTCACCAGAACCACTTTGTGGTACTCTGCCCTCCTGGTTGCCTGAGTATGGCGTGCTTTTGTTTTCTCACTGGCTGACAAGTGCAAACTGTGTAAGGCCAACATGTATTTGCTCGAAGATGCAAGATAAGAGAAGGTGACTCTGAGCAATACCGCTGATGGAGAGAGGTCCAGCAGAGCTCGCTGGTGCCAGCGTGTGCCAAAGGCAGGTGAGCTCAGGCAGCAGAGACTTCAGATCTCTGACTTTGAGTCAAACGCTTCTGCCACAGTAATCCCATCTGATTTCCAGGGATGGAGAGGGGATAAAATTAGTGTGGAACTTGCACAGAAACCAGCAAAAGGGTCCTTCTCTTTTTTTGCCCGTCTTGTTCAGATCATACAACAGGGGATCCGGTATGGGGGCACCCCATGCCCTGGCTCCACACACTGGTCCATCATGTGGACCCCAGAAAAGCTCCTAAGAACCTTCTGACTATGAAATTCCTTCCTCTCCTCTTCCCCATAAGACTTTAAGACCCAAAAAGGCAGCCAAGCGTAGTGGTGCACGCTTGTAATCCCAGTACTTGGGAGAATCTGGGTTTGAGGCCAGTCTCAGCTACTTAGTGAGGCCCTCCACAACTCAGTGAGACCCTGTTTCAAAACAAAGAATACAAAATAGGACTTGGGGTGTAGCTCAGAGGTAGAATGCCCCTGAGTTGAATCCCCAGTACCACAAAAAAAAAAAAAAAAGATTCAAAAAGGTCACAGCCACTAAAGAAGTTTTGCTGGCACCACTCATCCTTACTTGTGAGTCTAAGGAGAAAAATCTCTCCCGCCCTTTCCTGCTTTCGAATTGGAAATTTCCTCCCATTCTGAAATGCTCTAAACCAGACAAAGGCCAAGTGTTTTCTTGCAGAGAAGCTTCCTTTTCCAACAACAGCAAAATAGGAGATTGGTATAATGAGCTCAGAAATGTAAACCACCACAAGTGACTCAACCCCCTAAAGCCAAAGACGATTCAAGCAGAAGCACTTCTTTCACCCCCAATTACCCATAACATTGCTTCAAATCTCCATTGCGATTTCTGCTCAGGGATATGTGCTTCTTTTTGCTTAAGGTTTCGGGGGATGGAGTTTTGCACTTCCCACAAGAACAGACTATGTTCTTTGAAGGTCAGAATTTGCAGAGAAGAGAAATGACCACTATTCCCTCGTCTGAGTCAAAGCAACCCCTGCATTCCCGACTCCTCTTCCTCATATCCACCAGAGTACAAGACCTGCAGTTTACTCCTCCAGAAAAGCACCCTGCAGATCCCTGGACAGGGGGATCTGAGAGGTGATACCCAAGGAGCACCATCAAAGTGCCAAGCTCTGTGTCCATGCCTTTTCTCCTTTAGCTTGCTTACTAAGTACCAAAAAGAGGCCAAGGTGAAGGACTCATTGTCCCACTTGGCAGATGAGAAAACTGTGCCGGGGTGTGTGTCACCCTCCAGGCTCACAGTGGTAGACCAGGTGGTGGTCTGAGGTGTCCAGTGGTAGAGCGCAAAGAGATCTCTTCTTTGCTGGCTTAAACTTGTTTTGCAATTTTCTAAAACTCACTTAACCTCCCCATTGGAGCTATTAATACCATCAGTTCTTCTAAATTGGAATAACCTCGTCTGTCCCTCCTCTCCCTCTTTCCTGTTTCCTTGTCCTGTGGTGCTGCTGAATTAGATAATGTCTACAAAGCTCTCTGAGTTCCTTGAAGGCAAGTTTCAATAAACACAAGTTATTAACCTTCATAGCACCCCGAGTTTTGAATGGAGTTATAAAAATTATCATAAAGTCCTGCTGGGGTTTGATAATGAACAGAAGTTTTACTGAATCTTCAAACACTCCCTTTTCTTCCTGAGAGCAGAGGTGAACCCCTCCAGCTAGGATGGAGTTGAATTCCAGTGCGGTCCCTAGCTCTTGTGATGTAAGGGAAGGTCGAGTGCCTCTTCCCAGAGCTTTCTGCTGTGGCTTCATGGAGAATCTGAACAGCAGGTGCCTGAGGCTGCGACACGACACACTCCCATCACTCTGAGGTTCTTGGGCTCCCAGGTGCAGTCAAAACGATGATGTGACAGTGCCTAGCAGGAAAGACGATGCTACCGCTGAGAAGTCAAGACCCAGACATTCAGTATTCACAAGATTCCTGTTTCCTCCATGCTGGCTCTCCTCACACTGAGAGTGTGATTATCATGGGTCAGAGAAGGACCTCGCTTTGTTGACCAGAGCTGCACAGGCAAGAGGAAATCAAGCTGTGCCTCTCCTCATAAGATTGTACTGTGGATGGAAGAGGGGGAAGAGAAGAGAGGGAGAGATATAACGGAGACATCCCATCTCTTCTGCTGGATCTAAACCATTCACTGCTGAGCCATGGGCTGGGAATATAGCTCCGTGAAAGAGCGCTTACCTGGCAGGCACAAAGAACCTGTTTATTCCCCCTAGGACCACAGAAAACAAAGACCCTCAAACGCTGAACCAGAAGCAGATATAGAGGGAATAATGTGAAGGCTTAATGCAAAAGTCGTCTGTCAATGACCTCCTTTCCTATTCCTCTCTCGAGCCTCCAGTTTTGCTCTGGTTTACAATGCACCAACCTGGACAGCGGTTATTGGACATCTTCATGCCGAGCTCAGTGCTCAGGACTGAAGTCCTGAAGGGCATGGCTGCCTTCCCTACCTTCTAGGTTCTGTCAAGTCAGCTGAGATAATAAACTTAAGTCAAGAGTGCAGAGGAAAACACCTAATCATCATATAGGACTTCATGAGTCTGACTGATCAAAAAGCACTTGCTGCCAAAAATTTCATTTGCACAGAACCCTCTGGAAAGAATGACAAAGTGTAATTTGAGAGATAAGTGGGTGAACCCTAAAACTAGAGAGTGGAGACTGTTGAGAAAAGAGAAAAAGCAAAGATACCTTCTGCCTTTGGGAGAACTATCTATAGGAAAGGAAACTTCTTTGAAGGTTGGGGAGACCTGAATTGAGGGACAAGAACTCTTTCCTAAAGGACTGGTTTGAGGTAGACAGAATGTCCATTTTTGATGCCAGTGTTTTTAATTGTCTCCTAATCCCATCTCAAGGCAACTTGTCCCAAGTTCCTTAAGAAAAGGAAGCTATAACAAAACCTAAAGATTAGCCAGGCACCTGTGGTAGACACCTGTAATTTCAGTACGTGGGAGGCTGAAACAGGAGGATCACTGGTCAAGGCCAACTTTGGCACTTAGTGAAGACCTCTTTCAAAATAAAATATGGCTGGGGGTGTAGTTCAAAGGTAGAGCGACCCTGGGTTCATTCTTCAGTACCTCGAAAAAAGAAAAAGAAAACCTAAAGATCTAAGTTTTTCCCTCTAGAAAATACTATACTCAAGGGAAGAAATTTTTTGCCACTCTTAGCCCAACTAGACCTTCCAAATGGGGTCCCCAAGCCCCATCATAAAGATTTCAGCCATTGTAGTATAAGTCTCCAATGGAAGTGCTTGTGCTTTAGAAACAGAAAGAACTGGAAGCCCCAGTCATTGTACTTGGGAAGGCCTCAAAGTCAAAGACCATTGCCATAAGCCTCTTGTTGGGCTAACATGGATTGTGCCACGTCACTCCAAAAGCAACAGCTTACTATCATTACCATTATGATTATTACTCATCCTTGACTGTGTATGCTAAGTGCCAAGAATTATGGAATCACACAGATGTGGATCCAAATGCGTATGTGCCCATTAGCAAGGTGCCAGCCTTGGTTTTCTCATCTGTCAAATGGGGTAGTTAACAGCACCTACTTAGAGAAATACTGTGAGGTCTGACTTCTTCGACTGCATATACACTACCCAGCACCATGCCTGGCACCTGGTGAGTACCTGATAATAGACAGTAGCTCTAACTAGTGACTAAGTAATAAGCAAGACATCACTAACAGTGTGAAAAGAATCTGGAAGCTGGGCATGGTAGCGCACGTTTATAATCCCAGTACTTGGGAGGCGGAGACAGGAAGATCCAGGTTTGAGGCCAGCCTCAGCTACTTAGTGAGGCCCTCCGTAACTTAGTGAGACCCTGTTTCAAAATAAAGAATAAAAAAAAAAAATAGGACTGGGGTGTAGCTTGGAGGTAGAATGCCCCTGAGTTCAATCCCCAGTACTACAAAATAACAATAATAATAATAATCTGGAAGAGGAAAAGAGATGGTAGATGATAAAGACTTCCCTTTCTCAAGTGAGGAGGACCACTGGGCAGAAAATGTAGCAGTCTGGTTATATGGAAGATGAGCCAGGCCAAAAAAAAAAAGAAAAGAAAGGATTAAGAAAGAAAGGTAAGGCTGTGTTGCAGAAAGCAAACCTTGAACTTCTGCTGAAGTCCTGGACCAGCTAAAGTGAGCCAAAGGAAACCCCTGCTGGTACCCAGGACTTGGACCGCTGACAGTCATCGTTGGATGATGGTGCATGTTCTGAGATGGAAAGATTCACATCCGTGGCCCTACCCTCCATCCTCTCTTTGGGCCCTCGTGGGAGCTCTTGGAATACTATGTCATCCAGGGCCGTGACTTACCCAGGGACAGGAACACCCCCAGGAGGTTGCAGAAGTTGAAGCCAGAGCTCCTAGCAAAAGTCTGAGACGCAAAAATCCCTGAGACTTTTTTTTTAACCTGAAAATGCTGGCCAACCTGCCTTTGCTAAAACAATCAACCCAGAAAGTGGGCCGATGTATCTTCTCCATTAACCACACAGCATACCTTGAAACCTCCGCTCCTGGAGAAGCAGCCCATTTGTCTCAACCTCCAATAAAGCAAGCCTTTGCATATTAAGAGAAATGTCCCGCCGATGAGGGTACCCAGAAGGGGGTCGCCTTGATTAAAGCGGGTTGTTCTGCCAAGAAGTTGTGAATATGCTCACTTGGTTTAGGGCCCTCGGTGCAGTGTGGAGGCAGCAGGCAGCATGAATTGCCTTTTATCTAATTGGAAAACTCCCACCGAGTTTAGAGGTACTCACTTAGACAGGCAGATCAATAAAAGAAATGGGGAGTGGATGGCCGTGGAGATGTTCAGGAGGCGAGCTGGTCCTCCGTACATCTGCTTAATAAAGATTGACTCATCCTTGTCGTAGCAGAAACCTGGAAAGCTCTCTAGGCTTTAGGCTATGGCAAGTTCCATCAATGTGCAAAGAGAGGAGGAGAGAGACCCTTCCCCTTGTCGTCTTTATCTGGATTCAAGTGCTCTGGCAAAAAGGAGAGGAGAGGTGGGAGAAGGGCATCTTCAGAATTTGCGATTTTTCTAGCATCTCCCCGAAATGGCATTCCCTTGATCTAGACAAAAGCAGAAAGAAAAAAAAGCAGAGATCCACCAAAAAAGGATGGAAAAGAGGAATGAGACAGTTGAGGAGAGACGCCAGTCTCCCTGGACAGTTCATAACATTTTATTTGTATACATGATTCATGATATAGTAATGAGTGCTTTGTGCACTTCTAAGAACTCCCTGGTCAAAATCCGTATTTCTCCCTGTGGCTCTTGCTCGTCATTGGGCTACAGGTGTAAAATCTCTTCCCTACCCGCACCTTGCCACCCTCCTGAGCTTTCATCCATTCCTGTTCTGACCATTGTCCGGGCTCTCTCCTCTACCCACATTCTACACAGAGAAAGGCTTAAACCGCTGGGCCCACCTCTCATTTCAAACATAAGCTTTAGTTCCAGGCCACACAGCATTAAAGTTAATTCCCTTCAAAAGGAAAAATGCTTGGTGGCTATAGGTCCAGAAACAGAAGAATTGGTGTGTGCATGCGTATGTCTACACATGCATGTGCATGCAGCAGGCTGGGGGAGGGGGGGGCGGGGTTCACTTACACTGGAGAAATTATGAGACAACTGTGAGTCCTGCTTTTGATCCCTGTGTCCCTCCTTTTACTCTCCTGCAGAAGTTCCTCTCTGGGCCAGGGCTGCAGGAGGGAACCTGCTGGCACTCAGCTTTAATAAAGGCCTTTTCTCTTGCACAGTCCTATGGTGAAGGCACTGGCTCATACCTGGGCCATGGGTCGGTTGCCATGGAAATAACAGCAAAGTCACAAATAAGGCAGTATTATGTTCTCTCAGCAGGACGAGAGGAGAGCTAGAAGCTGGAGAAAGAGAGAGAAAGGAAGAAGAGGGAGAGGGAGACCCGAGTAGAAGAGAAAAGAGAGTATAGAAATGCCTTCCTATCAATAGCAATCCTGAAAGAAAATAACACAGGGTTGGGTGCTGTTTGGGAGAAAGCAGACTTCAGGCAGGATGAGGCAAGAGAAGGGGAAATGGTATTGTTCTCTTTAAAGGAGTTCTTTTATTTTAAGGGAGAGAAACTCATTCTAAAGGGACCCTGGTGTATTCCCCTACCTTCCACTGGCTTACTTCTCTCCTCTCTCATTGAGTAAGGGTGCAAAGAGCCTACTAAGCAAGGACTGGGGGATACGATATGGTACAAGAGACGAGGAATAGGAAGCAAGCCAAGCCTCCAAATGCAGAAAGGCCCTGCTCTCATTCTCAGCAGAAAACTTACAGCCTCTTGGTCCCTGGCTCTTTAACAAGTTTCATGGAAACTTCTACCCTCCTAAAAAGCCACAAGCCCTCCAGGATTCCTGGAGCTGCTTTCTGCACCCTGATTAAGATTTTCCTCCCAAGTTGAAGGCTTCTGGAGAGAGAATGGTCACATTGTCTCCTAATGTCCCTTTCCATTCAAAGCTTCATTGGTTTCCTCACTGTCGACAAAAGTCTGAGAATCAACCTAGATGCAAACTGCTCAAGCAAATGAAAGGCACCAAGCTTCTTTAAGCTAAGCTCTGAGCCTTATATAGGGCCAGCAGCACTCAAGTCCTTCTCTTTCCATGCTGTTTTATTTTTTATGGCTGCGTATATAGAGAATCCAATGTTCACAATGCTTTTAAACAAAACATAGGAAGTTTCTTGCTCACTTCCAACCCGCTAAAAAGGTAACCAGATTTAAAATTCAATTTTCTTACAGTCTTACAGTATACACTTTCTCTGAGCCTCATTCCTTTTATGGTGGCCACTATCACCAGTTGCCTTAGCCTAGAGTCTAGCAGCTTCCTGGTCATTGCGATTTGAGTAGTGCCACAAGTCTTACCAACATAAAATTTCTCCCCCGTCAACTAACATCCGTGCCTAGAACCCCACAGGCCTGTTACCCCCTTTCTGTCTTCAAAAACAAAGATGACATCAGTTCAAAAACAAAGATGACAGGGTATGCTACCCTAACATTTCAGTATGTGTGTGTTTCCAGACCAGCCGAGGAAATAGGACTTGGAATGAGTAAATGTTGGTGCTTCAGTGGAGGACAGGGTACTCAAATCTGTCTCCTTGGTGGTGAGAAATATTTTATATATAGATTCCAAACACATTATTCACTTACCAGCTTCTTGAGGGTCAGCACAGTCGCTTGAAGGGAAGAAGAAAAAACACTCTATGGGTCTGCACACTGTCATGGCTACAAGTTTTGGCCTTGAATTCCTGCCAAAAACCACTGCTTTGGTAAATTAGCCTAGATTATGGTCTCCGTGTCACTCAAAGGGTTCCTTCAGGGCCCTGGACACAAGCCCTGGGTTGAAATGACTCTTGATCTTCAACCACCAAATCTTTGACCCTCCAAAACAAATTCAAGGGAACGATATACCATGTCTCCTTGAGTTGTAAAGCTACTCAATCCTGGACCTTTCCAGAATGGGTGTCATCCATCCTCAGGACCAGCCTCAAACTCCCTCACAGCTTGTCAACAGAGAACACAAAGAGTCACCAGGCAGATGAAAAGCTTAGAGTTCCTTGCTTGTCTCTCTGAAGAGTCTCTGCTTTGGTGCAATGGCTCTAAGCTGCCTGTGGTTCTGACCCCAATCTGTACTTTTCTTCCTCCACTGTGGAGTAGGAAATGGAAAGATGAGCTTGAGCTAACTCAAGAAGGCAACTGCAGAATCAGGAAGAGCATTTCAGGCAGCCAGACAGTGGTCAGTCCAACCAACGTCTCTCTGGAGTCATGGAGAGCACAGGAACCACTATTTTTTTTTTAAATTGGGACTGATTATTATTTAGTTAACCAGCCACATGGCTAATGCAGAGAATCATAAGGAATCAAAATGATGCATAGTGCCCTAAATAATTTTGGTTTTAGCTTAGCAAAGTTTATTTGAGCAAGATATAGGGCAGCACTCTGGACTGAAGATAGTTCAGAAGGCCCCTACCCACAACACGCTGAGCTCTACTTCTAACCAGAAAAAGAACAATAACAACCAAAAAATGATATACAAAGAATGTCTGGTTGATTTAGCTGGATGTTTGCCCTTTGGCCTCAGATTGACTTGGTATATTCTTAGGTAAGATTGCGAGCTGCTTGTACATCAAGCAAGATTATAATTCACTATATATGGAGGTCACTTTGGGCCAAATTTTATAGCTCAAGTAGAGGCAGGTTTAGGCCAAATTTACTACAGTTTAACAATTCCTTCCCTTTTGATCATCTTTGAACTATTAATACACACACACACACACAAACACACACACACAAACATAGGCTTGGGGAGTGATATCATCTTCTGCAACTATCTAATAAGTCTGCTTGATTTCAATATAATATTTGCAATTTTACAGTGTTAGATAACTCTTAAGTTTTACATTTTTGTTGTTTCAACAGTCATGAGATCATTTGATGTACAAAGGACAGCTGCATATGGGTATTTAAAACCTTTGAGTGAGTACAATACACAATACAGAGTGCTAAGAAACTGAAATACACTTTTACAGGAATCTTCATGAATCAAACCAATAAAAATCCAACAGTTCAAAGATCAACAGTGTCTGGGTCTCATTGGTCACCATCTTTGTTTACCGTAAATAGTCTATTGTAAACTTGGAACTGAAGCATGTTTTGTTTTTTTCTGCTAACTTTTATGTAGGGGAGAAGTGTTTTCTTTGAATATTATATCATTGATGAAAATTCCCCATCATCTTTCTTCAAAAGCCACTTTCACAACTTACTCTCTGCAATTTCCAGCTTCCACTTTCTCATAGAAATGTGAAAATGCAAGCCGGGCGTGGTGGCGCACGCTTGTAATCCCAGCATTCGGGAGGCTGAGACCGGAGGATCCAGGTTCGCGGCCAGCCTCAGCTACCTAGTGAGGCACTCTGCAACTTAGTGAGACTCGGTTTCAAAATAAAGAATAAAAAAAAATAGGGCTGGGGGTATAGCTCGGAGGTAGAATGCCCCTGAGTTCAATCCCCAGTACCGCAAAAAAAAAAAAAAAAAAAGAAATGTGAAAATGCAAAGACTACTTAGAAGCAATCTGAGTGCAAAATCCTCCCATATTTTATTTTTCACAATCATTTATAGTTGCCTCACCCATATCTAATTCCACAGCAATTTTTAGCAACCTGCCCTTATTGAGACTTTTCAAAGCATGCAACTTTGTTTTCATAGAATTCTGACCTCTTTTCGTGCTAGGTGCTTGTTGCTTTACATTGTATGTAATTAAATTACACAATTATATCAGCTAATCTAGTGAATTGGTTTAGTAGTGATTAGTTAGCAGAGGTTCAACTGCTGTTTTTCCCCTGAAGCCAATCTCTCAACCTAAGAAATCTGTCCAGACTTGACCTTTAAGGCAAATCACATTTAAAAAATCAGAGTCAATTATCATAGCTTGAGAACTATTTGTGCAACAAATAAGAAAAATAGTTCGTAGTGGTATGAATGCAAAGGAAGGAAAATGGGACTTCCGGCTTGACTGAAGGAGGCAGCTGGGAAGCAGAGAGAGAGAAAGGGGCTAGGAAAAGAGACAGCCCCCAAGTAACCACCCCCAAAGACCACTCCCTCCAATTAGGCCCTGCCTCCTACAGTTTACACCACCTCCCAGTAGTCTCCATTCAGTTGCGAATATGTCAATGGGTTAATTCACTGATGAGATCAGCTTCATGATTCAATCACTTTCAAAAGCCCTATCTCTGAACATCGCTGCATTGAGTTAGGGTTAGGATCAGGATTAGCCTTCGATACAGAGCCAGACTATATAACAATAGCTACCAAAATACACCTAGGAGGAATTCATTCTAGTGTTCTATAGTACAATAAGGTAATTATAGTCTACAACAATCTATAATATACTTCAAAATAAATAGATTAAAAAAATAGACTGAAGTTTCCCAACACATGGAAATAATAAATGCTGGAGGACATGGAAATGCTAATTACCCTGATTGGTCTTAGACCTTGTATATATATATATATCAGATTATCATAGTATGCCCCCTTCGTATGACTGTGAATCAATTTTAAGAATATGTTTGTTTTTTTATTAGAAGAAGAGTGCTTGCTTACCTAGAACACACAAGACCCTGGGCTCAATCCCCAGTACAAGAAGGAAAGAAAAACTAAAAGGGAAAGAGGAAGAGATGCAGTGAAGGAGGGAAGGAGAGAGGGAGGGAGGGAGGGAGGAAGGAAGGAAGGAAGACAGGCAGGCAAGCTTTAAAAAGATCCATAGGATCAGAGTTCTTGGCAATAGCAGGGATCTGGAGACAGTTTGAGTGTCCATCACTACAAACCTGTATAAGTAAAAGGAAGAGGTGCATTTGGTGAAGAAAAATGAGGCATTCACAGAAATAGGTTGGAGGTAACCTGGAAACATAAATGGATTTTTTTTAATGAGCTAGTAAAAAAAGGAACAGAATGTGATCTATTCCCATATACTGTTCACGTAAACGTTAAGCACAGGCACATAAAACAACAGTATAAGGAGTAGAGCTCCGTAACAGACAAAAGGAGACACTGAAATCTTAGAATGCTTTCTTATGAAAAGAGAAAAGAATCAGAGAAATAAAATTAAAAAGAATAAATTAAGTAGATGGGTGGATGAACAGACAGATAAATAGGTAGATAATAAGAAAAAGAAACTTATTAAAAAACTTAATAACCACCCCCCCCCCAGGACACGGTGGAGCACCCTGTAATCCCAGTATTTGGGAGCCTGAGACAAGAGGATTGCAGGTTTGAGGCCAGTCCCAGCAGTTGTGAGACACTGAGCAATTTAAGAAGACCCTGTTTCAAAATAAAACATAAAGAAGTCTTGGGGGTGTAGCTCACAAGTATAATGTCCCTGGGTTCAATTCCCAGTATCACAAAAATAAAAAGAATTTAATAATTCCCTAATTTTCCTTCCCATTAAGTAACCCTAGACTCTGTTAATAATTTCCAAGAAGAATCTTCAAGTCCTATTTCAATGTATTAAATCATGGATTGTGGTCTGTGATGAGTGCAATCTCATGAAATAATGAAATATATGTCTTTACTTGAAATTTAACTTCCAAGCTCATATGAAAGAGAATGATAGAGGTCTCTGCACTCTTCAGTGTGATAGGAGGACTCTGAGTTAGCTCTTACAAACTCTACAAACATTGCAAGAAAATCAATATAAAAGCAACACTTTCTTTTCTCATAAGCTTGTTATCCTTTTAAAAAAACCATTTTATTCCCTAAAACTCTAGACCTAGTTTATTATATATACATATACTTGTCTGAAAGCCGGAAATACACACCTACTCCTACAGTGAACCTCCCTTGGAATATGCAGAGATTAAACAGGTTGTGAAATAACCCCATGCATGCCAAACACGTGGGTGTATCCACTTCTCAGCTCTGTATAGCCACCAAGATTTTGTCTAAGACACAGTATCAGTGGGGGGAAATGCAAATGAGAACTTCAAGATACTCAAAAAATTCTCATCCATTTACCAATACTGAGTGTGTCCTGTGCTTCCTTTTCCCTAGAATAGGAAGATTTCAACTTTCTTGGAAGTGTTGCTAAGGAAAAGAGTATAATCTAACCATGTGTCTTGGAAGCTTGGTGACCAGAGGAAGACATCCAGACAAGGCTATACCATCCAAGGCAAGTTCAGACCAGCCCATCCTCAGATTCCCACAAGACGCACGGCTGCAGACCTGCAGTCTCTGATCAGCATCTGTTTCCTGACGGCCTTTGCACTGTGCTCTTCTTGGGGATGGGCGCCCTGGAGAGAACTACTCCCACCAAGGAGCTGTATGCCCACATGGGTTCCCAGGTTCTGGGCAACTTTCTCCTGATATCCTCATGAGTAGGGAGAAAGGTCACTCATCTTCTGTGACTTATAATAAGTCAGAAAGTAAACATACTCGTGTCAATGAGTCCCAATTAATAGATAAAGGAAGCCCTGCCTTACCCTGCAATCTACATTCTTTATAGATATACTATAAT
The DNA here is from genome assembly GCA_004027655.1 of Graphiurus murinus. Lineage (NCBI taxonomy): Eukaryota > Metazoa > Chordata > Mammalia > Rodentia > Gliridae > Graphiurus > Graphiurus murinus. The sequence continues at coordinate 28,948 of PVLC010018561.1, forward strand.
ACTTAGGCTTATTTAGTTAAACAGCATGTGAAGTTCATATAGATTTAAATAAACAATAAGAATCACTTATACTGCCAACATCAAGTTAACATAATGCTGTTGGCTTCGTGTGTATGTGTGTGTGTAGACACAGCATTAGGGATTGAACCTAGGGACATTCTTTCTCTGAGCTGTATCCCAGCCTTTTTTATTTTTTATTTTGAAACAGGGTCTCGTTAAGTTATCACTCACTAGCCTCGAACCTAAGATCATCCTGTCTCAGTCTCCCAAGTACTGGGATTATAGGCATGTGCTACTGAGCCAAGCTCTCTAGATATTTTAAGAGCACATAAATAAAGGTGAGGGTGGATTCTACTGTATTTCGTATTTTGTCATCTGACTTTTAACTAATAAATAATATATGCCCCATGACAGATACCAAATGTTTCTCCATTCTAATGAGTATTTATCAGTGTTATTATTTTAATTGATTATTGTATTTTATTATATAGATTCACCATGATGTTCTTATTCATATAATTAGCCTATTTCAGATATTATTAACTAGATATCATTAACAATGCTTCATCTTTATTAAGAATGATCTATCTTTCTACATAAATCTTTATTTGCTCAATTGGCTTATTAGTGAAAATTCCTAGAAGTGTAATTGGCAAAGGATACTTTACATCTGTTAAGTCTTTGGATTCACATCAGCGAATGTTCCTTCCCAAAAGTTCCTCTCAAAACCACTATCAATACAGCTTGAGTGCTCACAGCCCTGCCTCTTAAACATGTCTTGATGTTTTCATTCCTTCCAAAGTGTTCCAATCAGATAGCAAAAGTAAATATTTCATTATTAGAATTTGTTTTTGTTTGATTACCACAAACATCAACTCTTTCATACCTTTCTTATTAAAATTACCCAGTCTCCTATTCGGTTGTTCACCTTTTCTTGTTGCTTTATAAGATTCCTTTTTGATTAAAGATGTTAAAATCTATATTATATATAGTACAAGTATTCTCTCCAATTTCCCCTCTAATATCTTTAAGGTATTCTAATGTTCTCATAGTAAATAATAAATATCAAGGTTTGTTGTTCTAGAAACATGGCAGACTGAGCTAGCACAGAGTCTTTCCCACCTCCAAACAATAGAACCGAAGAGAAACTGTGGATCAAAAAATTCATAAAAGGGACTTCCGGGAAGATGGCGAAGGAGTGAGACACGTCTCAAGAGGCGCTGTGAGCTTGATTCAAATCAGTCGTGGAACCAACTTTTTAAAGAAGAAAAAAGCAACAAAAGGGTGAAAAACGCTGTGAAAACTGGTACGCAGCTGAGCAGAATCCGGAAGGCCGACCAGGGAGAGCAAAGAAGCCCGTCTCCGCGGCTGCAGAGCCACGCTGCTGAGCGGAAGCCGCCATTGAGCCGGCCCCGGCGTGGGATCTACTAAAAAAGAAATATACAACAACCCTCTGCACCCCACCGGCCAGAGGCGGAGTGAGCGACTCCCGAACTCCCCATCCTAGCCAGGTGGCATTTCGAGGCACCTCCGACAGAGTCCAGAACGCGTGGTACGACCAGCTTAAGCCCGTGCAGGCCCATCCCAGCTCACCTCTCCCCGCAGAGCCGGAGCAGAGAGAACTGCACTGCAGAGCTTGAATCAAAACGAACGCAGAGCAGCTTCTCGACGGAAGGAAGGAGAAGAAAAGCAGCTTAAAAGTGAGTAAAGAAATGGGCAGCTGATCGGAATCTAAGGAGCAGGTCAGGGAGAACGGGGGAGCCGTCGAGTGCGCAGCAGGAGCAGCCGCCATCTTGTCGGCCGCCCACAACAGCAGAAACCTACCCAAATATCTGGAGAGGCCAAACCAGGTCTTTTCTTACAAACTTGCAGGGATTTTTATCTTGCTTCTTGCTGACGGTCCTTGTTTTCTGGGGTTTTTTGCCTTGTTTTGTTCCGTTTTTACTGTTTTAACTTTGCATTGCTTGATTTATGTATGTTTGTTCAGAGGATTGGTTGCTTTTTAGCTTTTGCTAGATCCTAGAAGTCAACAACTGAAACCCACCAAAGACACCAATAGAGCAGGCAGAAGAAATACCAGAGTAATTGCAAGTCAGTACAAGACACCATTTACAGAGAGAAAATAAAAATAAGAAACCTATAAATTCAGAGAAAGTGTGCAAGAGCAGCAAAGTTATAAATTTAAGAATAAGGAAACCATGGGAAGGAGAAATACCAAAGAAACAGTGAGTCAACATGACCCCGAAACAACAGAACTCAATGACACTGAATGGCAGAGCTTACCAGAAGGAAAATTCAGATCCTTAATAATAGAAACGATACAAAACTTCCAGAAAGAATGCAGAGAGAACTGTAAAGAAATAAAAGAACATATAAACAAAGAAACTGACACCCTGAGCAGGGAAATGAAGGATATGAAAAATGCAATAATAGACGTGAAGGCATCAATACAAACTATAAACAATAGATTAGACCACATGGAAAACAGAATATCACTCCTAGAAGATGACCATTCCAAAAATGAATCCATTATACATAATCTAGAAAAAAAAAATTCGACAGTATGAATCCGACATCGATGAGATCTGGGCCAATTTTAAAAGAGCTAACCTAAGAATAATAGGCATAGAAGAGGGATTAGAAGTTGAAACTAATGGAATAAACAACGTATTCAAAGAAGGAATATCAGAGAATTTTCCAAACATAGAAAGAGAAATTGACACCCCGGTGCAGGAAACATATAGAACCCCCTTCAGACAAGACCAAAGAAGAGGTTCACCACGCCACATAATAATCAAGATGACTAATGTAGAAGCTAAGGAAAGAATTCTAAAGGCAACAAAAGTTAAAGGCCAAGTAACATTTAGAGGCAAGCCAATTAGAATCACCCCAGACCTCCCAAACCAAGTCATGAAAGCCAGGAGGGGC
>PVLC010018562.1:0-31879 GCA_004027655.1 Graphiurus murinus
AAAAAAATAGAACTGGGGGTGTAGCTTGGAGGTAGAATGCCCCTGAGTTCAATCCTCAGTACCGCAAAAAAAAAAAAAAAAAAAATTCAATACTTCTATTTGTTATCTCCAGGGGAAATTAACAATATACCTGGGCTTCTGTGCCTAGAGGTCACTGAGGTGACTTCCTACTTATCCAATATATGGATGACTTTTTTTTTTTTTTTTTGGAACTGGGGATTGATCCCAAGGGTGTTCTACTCTGAGCTCTATACCAGCCCTTTTTATGCTTATTTTGAAACAGGTTATTGAGTCTCACTACATTGCTTAAGCTGGTCTCAAACTTGTGATACTCCTGTCTCAGCCTCCTCCCAAGTACTAGGATTACAGGTGTGCGCCACCACACCTGGTTGACAACCTTTTCTTGTGTCCCACAGATGAGGTAAACTCAAAGACTGATTCATCCATCTCCTTACTCTTTGATCTCAGAGGGGGCCTATGAGTTCCATGGACAAGTTATTATCGAAGAAAAGACAAACTTATCCCATGGAGCTATATCCCTTATGTTAGACAACTATGTGTATGAAACATTCCTAGCCAATAGAGAAAAGACAATTAGGATTCCTGAATCTTACTGGCCACAACAGGCCGTGTGGTCCCAACTTTTCTGAAATTTCCATGTCTTTTTTTTTTTTTTTTTTTTTTTTTTTTTTTTTTGCAGTACTGAGGATTGAACCCAGGGCATTCTACCTCCGAGCTACACTCCCAGCCCTGTTTTTTATTCTTTATTTTGAAACAGGGTCTCACTAAGTTGCTGGGGCTGGTGGGGAACCTGGATCCTCCTGTCTCAGCCTCCCTAGTACTGGGATTACAAGCGTGCGCCACCTCGCCTGGCTCCACGTCATTTTTTTGACTTGACTGAGTTCTTGGTAACCTTTTCCTTAGGGGTACAGACATGAGCAGGCAGACTTTTCTGAGTTAAAATTAGTTCTTCATTCCTGTCTTCAAAGTTAGCTCTTCAATATTAGGCCTAAGTATCATGAATGTTTCAATCTATGAGAGAGCTCACCAAGCCCTTAACTTCATGAGAATTATCACAGCCTTTCTCCTGATCCAGTGGAAAAAAATCTCTCCAACTTTCCTTCTGCCCACTTGGTTTTAGGTAGGGTCTGCTTTATTATTATTTTTAACTTTAATTTTGTGACACTAGGGATTGAACCCAGAGGCATTCTACCTCCAAACTATACCCCCAGCCCTTTTGTTTGTTTTCATACCAGGTCTCACTAATTGTCAAGAGTTTCCTTAAGTTGCTGAGACTGGCCTTGAAACTTTGATCCTCCTGTCTCAGCCTTCCAAGTACTGGGATTATAGTCCTGTGCTACCATGCCTGGCTTAGAGTCTGCTTTAAAACAGATGGTAGCCGGGCGTGGTGGCGCACGCTTGTAATCCCAGCATTCGGGAGGCTGAGACCGGAGGATCCGAGTTCGAGGCCAGCCTCAGCTATGTAGTGAGGCACTCCACAACTTAGTGAGACTCGGTTTCAAAATAAAGAATAAAAAATAGGGCTGGGGGTATAGCTCGGAGGTAGAATGCCTCTGAGTTCAATCCCCAGTACCGAAAAAAAAAATAAATAAATAAATAAACCAGATGGTTCCTCATGTCTTACAATTCATTATTGCTTGCTGAAAATACATATTTTTCAGCAAGTGCATTTGCCTCCTGTGAAGTTCATTATGTTCTCAGAGCACTACAAAGACTGTCAAGACCAAGTCTCTTCCTCTGTGGTATGAAATAAAGTCAGCTTGGCTTATCACCACACTGTTTTGGTAGCATCTTTGGGAAGCTGGCTTCCAATAGCAGTCTTTGTCAGAATTTGTCCTAAACTTTCATCTAGGAGCTTTCAGAAAAATAGCCACACTTTCTATTTGCCTTTAATTATTTACATATTTAGCAGTACTGAGGATTGAACCCAGGGGTGCTCTACCATTGAACTACATCCCCAGCCCTTTTTATTTTAAGACAAGGTCTCACTAAGTTGCTCAGGCTGGCCTCTTTCAGTCTTACTTCAGCCTCCTGAGTAGCTGGAATCACAGGCATGTGTCACTGAGCCTAGCTCTATTTGCTGTTTGTATTTGGCAAATGTTACTGATGCAACCATAGTTCCTGTTTGTTCTTGTTCCCACAGTCTCTTCTCTCACTCCCCGGGGGCGGTGGGTGGGGACAAAATGCTGGTCACTAGAGGGCCAGGGTCTTGTTCCTACTGAAAAAGAGCTGAGAAGGGGACATACATGTTAAGGAACAGGAACAGCTTGATATAAACCTGAAGCATGAAGACCAGGTTTCCCACCCCTATGCTGACACATATATTGGTGATATTGTCAAAGAAACAAGCAGCATTCCCTCTGCAGTCAGTTCCCTGGTGTTCTGCAACCTGGGCAGGGGCTGGCAAAGGATCGGGAAGCAAGAGGGGAGGTTTAAAGCGGATTCCCTTTCATCAACCCTGCTATTCACTCCTGCCCAAGGGCTGATTCCAGGAATGCCAGGCTGGGGGCAAATCACAGTGTGTTAGGCTACCCCAACCCACCTTCTCTTTCCAAGTGAAATCCGGTTCTGGTGACCATCAAGGGCAGCCAAAGGGTAACAAAAAACCAGCTTGACTGGAGTTGACAGGAGTAGGCCAAGAGGGGTTTATGGGCTGATTGAGTAAATTGTCTCTAAATTCCAACAGCAGGAGTTGTTCCAATTTTCCTCCATCTACTTCCTGGCCCCTGGGAGTTCACAGCAGATATCAGGTGCTCAGAGCAGCACCCAGGACCAGGAAATTCTGCCCCCCAAGCAAGATATGGAGTTGCATTTGGAACCCAGGAAGGGTGTCACCAGGGGAATTGGGGTTATAGGAAGGGACTGGAGACTGTCTCCAATAGATAATCTTCCAGAGGCAAGGGGCCCATGGGGCTGGGCTCCAGGAGTCTGGGCTCTGCTTGACATGAAAACCTTCTTCCAGTTAGCTTGTCCGGAAAAATCTCAAACTTTTTGGAGTCTGTACTTAAAAGTTTGCCCTGACCCTGTTGTCTTGTGGAGTCTTCGGTCTGGGCCATACAAGTGATTTAAGTACAGGTTTTGGGGTTCTTTTGGTTTTGCTGTGGTTTTCTGAGTGACGTCCTCAATCCCCGCACTAGATGGCGAGTCGTGGTCGCACTGGGGATCTGGCCACCTTAGCCAGTCTCCAGGCCAGAATGGACGCGGGCTCCTTCCTCCAGGCAGCGCCCTGTAATCCTTTGAACTTCTGGGCACCCCATTGCACCAAGAGCTGGTAGCTTTGATCACAGTCTTTTGACTGTGAAGAGATAAGCAAATATCAAGTTGAAGAAACAGCTCAGAGCCTTTGAGAAATCCAGGGCAACAGAGATTCAAGCCAGCCGGCTAGTGGAGGGGAGTCAAATTGGAAAGAGGAACTTACTTCGCTGTTCAAAAAACGAAAATAAAAACTCAAGGCTCGGGACCCGCCTGCTAGCTCTGGGGCACTACGCGGGCGGCAGGCTGGTCCCTCGTGTTCCACAGGCAGGCGGGCGCACAGCAGGCCAGTGCCTGGGGAGGCTCACTCTCGGGGTCCCGGCCCACCTGCCGGCCTCTCCCCGGATTTGTGACGTGCCAAGGGCAGCAGTGGCGACCCGCCACCACACAAAGCAGGGTCGTAGGGGCGGGGGTCCCCTAGGCTAAGAGTCCCGATGGGAGGGGGCGGGGGTGGGGAGCGAGGCGCCCCCGGGCGCCCGGGCTCCGCACAGCATTAGAGTGAGCTCCGACTCAGCGTCGGCGGCGTGGGGCGGGCGCCGGAGCGGCCGCGAGCGCCTGCCGCGCGCCTGGCTGCTGTGGCCGCGCTGGCCGCCCGCGCGCCCGGCTCACCGGGGCCGCACCACGCCCCCTCGGGGGTGGAGCCTGGGCCGGGGGCGGGTCCGGAGCTGGCGGCGCCCAGGCCCGGGGCGGGGGCTGTGGCTGCAGCTGCAGCAGAGGCGGCGGCAGCGGCGCCAGGAGGTGCTGCTGCAGAGGCGCAGGCTGCTTCTGGACGCGTCCGGGCCGCGCAGCTCGAGCTCCACCCGGGAGGCGCTGGGCGGTGCGCTGGGTGCTGCTCCTGCAGCTGCCTTCCCGCAGCCGCCGGGGCCGCCGCTGCCACCAGGGCCCCGGCTGCCGACGGCGCCCCCGTCCACCCCGCCCGCGAGTGCGCCCCAGCCGGGACGCCGCCCCCGGCCGGGTCTCCACTTCTCAGCCGCACTTCCCATGACAGCGCCCGCGCGAAGATGGCTGCGAAGGGCGCGCACAGCTCCCACCTGAAGGTGGAGGGCGAGCTGGAGCGCTGCCGTGCCGAGGGCCACTGGGACCGCATACCTGAGCTGGTCCGGCAGTTGAAGACTCTGGGTATGACTGGCTTCGGCGGAGGCACCCGACGAGCTAGCCCAAAAGCCAGGTTCAACTCTTTGGACATCGGTGAGTGAAGAAAGGGTTTGGTTCACCGGCAGGGAACGCGCGAAAAGCACCGCCTCCTCCAGGAAGTGCAACTTGACTGTCCCCGGCCACCTATGGGCGCTACCCTCTCGTAGTAGTGGTCTTCCGAGCAGCTAGGGTAGTTAGAAAAGTCCTTCTGCCCCAGGAGAAGGATCCCATGCAGGTTGGGTGCATGCAGGGAAGAGAGAAACGGCTCGGCTTTTGCTCTCTGCCGTTTTCGATCATGTGGGCAACTCTGTCTACCAAGAAATGGTAGTTTCTGCACGTATCTGATGAGTGAGTGGACGGGGACTTGCTTCACTAAACTTCATCAGGCGAAGCTGTGTTTGTCTCTCTTTGCCCCAAAGTTGAAAACGGAGCTCCCTCCACAGCAGGCAGGGATGGAGTTTTGCCGAGCACCAGGGCAGGGCGGTGACACGAGGAAGAGGCCCAGAGAGCCTCAGTTTGTTCATCTGTGGCCTACTCGGGCCCCATCCAGCCCTGGCAGTCGGTGGCTTTAGCAGTAGGGCTGGTTTGGCTGGGCTGGGCTCTTGTACTGGGGCGGGAAAGCACCCTGATGGGGTAGTGGGAACACCCTGCCCAGACTACAGCCCCAGGTCCAGTTCCTGGTGCCTTCTCCTGAGCCTGGAGATCCCTCTCTGAAACCCCTCGGTGTGTGCACAGCCACCTGGTAGCCTTTTTTGAACGAGGCAGGGACTGTATAAAGAGTCCTTAAAGACCATCTAGCCTGGGGAAACCCCGTGGGGGAGATGGGATGATAATAATAATAGTAATAGCCTACATGGGCGTATTGCTTTCTGTGTGCCAGACTCTGTAATCAAGTTTCCTCTTCACAGCAACCCCAAGGGTGGGTACTCTTGTTTGCCCCAATTTACAGATGAGGAAACTGAGGCCTAGAGAAGTTAAATAACTTGATCATCCAGCCAATAAGTTGTGGAAACCAGATTTGAACCCAGTTCTCTGAGTACATCCTTCTGGATCATTTGCACCTCTCAAAGCTGCATAGCATATGCCAGGCATGGTGACATATACCTATAATCCTAGTTCTTGGGAGCCTGAAACAGGTGGATAGCAGGTTTGAGACCATCCTCAGAAAGTTAGTGAGACCCTGTTTCAAAATAAAAGATAAAATAAATCTGGGTGTGATGGCGCACGCTTGTAATCCCAGTACTTGGGAGGCTGAAACCGGAGGATCCGGGTTCTGGGCCAGCCTCAGCTACTTAATGAGGCCCTCCCCAGCTTAGTGAGACCCTGTTTCAAAATAAAAAATAGGGCTGGGGGTAGAATGCCCCTGGGTTCAATGTAGCTTGGAGGTAGAATGCCCCTGGGTTCAATTCCCAGTGTTACACATACACCAAAAAAAAAAAAAAAAAAAAAAAAAGCCTGGTGTGGTGGCTCACCCCTGTAATCCCAGTACTTGGGAGGTTGAGAAAGAAGGATATCACAGGTTCAAGGATAGCCTCAGCAACTTAGCGAAGCCCTTAGCAACCTAGTGCCACCTGTTTCAAAATAAAACTAGGCATAGTGGTGCATGCTTGTAATCCCAGTATTTGGGAGGCTGAGACAGGATCACAGGTTCACAGCCAGCCTCAGCAATTTAGTGAGGACATTTAAAAAACAAAACAAAAAAAGAAGCTGGCATGGTGGCACACTCCTATAATCTCAGCACTTGGGAGGCTTTGCCAGGAGGATCACAGGTTCAAGGACCACCTCAGCAAATAATGAGACGCTCATCAACCTAGTGAGACTCTGTTTCAAAATAAAAATAAAATAGGGCCGAAGGTGCAACTTGGAGGTAGAACGCCCCTGGATCCAACCCCTGGTATCCCCCCAAAAAGGGCTGGGGGTGTAGTTTAAAGGTAGAACACCCTTACCACAATAAATTAAGTAAGTAAGTAAGTAAATAAATAAATAAAATAAGTAAATAAGTCTAGGGGTATAGCTCGGAGATAGAATGTCCCTGGGTTCAATCCTCAATACCCCCCAAAAAAGAGCATGGCATAGAATCCCTGCCCTTGAAGAACTCCCAACATGGACAGAGAAGCTGTGAAGTGATCTGAGGACTATCGCCTGTTAGATTGTAGAGCTCGAAGAAGCAGTAGAATTTATACTGGCCTCTGCCCTGTATTTGGGAAGGGAAGAGTGTGTTTGCCAAAGGAGAAGGGAGAGTCGGGGGGTCTTGAGGGGCTTAGAGGCAAGGATAGACATCTGCAGTCTGCCTTAGGCATTGCGGTAATTCTGATCATCACAGTGGAGGGTGGGCAGAGCTAAAGGTTTGTGTTTGGGAGAAGCTGGTAAGTACCTTTTCAGGACTGAGCAGATAAGTTCCAGGTGCCCTCTGTCCCCTGGATAGGGTGGGGCTGGTGAGGATGGGAGTGAGAACTAACCTTAGGCAGAAGGCACTGGTTCCTGGGGGAGGTGTGGGAATCTGACATGTGGCTGCCCAGAGAAGTGTGCTGGGTCCAAAACAGGAAGGAACAGGGCCTCCTTGCCTCCACGGGGCATTGTATTTCCTAAGCTGTTCTTAAGAGGTTGCAAAGAGGTTGAGCAGTGTATTATTGATATCCCAGGAAGAAAGACTTTAGGGAGCCCAAAAGTTAAAAAATTGGAAAGAATGAATTCAGTGATATCAAACAGACTTAAAGAAAAAATTCAGGACTTCTCATAGCCTTAATATATTCACCTGTAGATAATGTGCTAGCCAAGGTTAGAGTATAAATACCACATTTCTCAAACTTAACTTGACCATATTCTTTGGAACATCATTGAGAGACAGTGGTACAGCAAAGGCTATAAATGGTATGGTATATAGTGCTGTCTCTATTTTCAAATTCTCATAAGCAGCCCTATGAGAAGTGCAAGAATTCTGTCCCCATCTGGGATGTAGGGACACCAAGTCCCAGAGAGGTCACATGATGTGTATGTGGTAAAGCTGTGCTCAAGCAGAGTAGGGGCCTGGAGTTTGGGTTGGTTTCACTGTGGGAACTGACCAGCATATGGAGAGAAATTGAAGGCCAGTGGGGTCTTTCCTGACACCTTTGGGTTTGAGTTTTCTCCCACTGTTAAATCTGTATACACTATCCCCAAACATGCATGCACACATAGACACATGCACATATATGCATGCACACATGTGCACACAACAGAAACAGGAGGAAGGAAAACTAATGACTCCCAAAGCCCATGCATTGAGCAGTTTTGGATTGACTGCTATTTTGGTTCTCTCTCTGTCCTTGATCATTCACGAAATTGAGAGCCCGTTCTTTTTTGGGGTGTTGACACTGACCCTCCCCCACTGTAGCTGAGGAGGAAGATGCTTAAAGTCTTACCTAATCTATTAGACTCGTCAGTGGCCTAAAGCCTCAACAGTCACATAATGTGGGAGAGGGGCAGAATATACTGAGAGAGGGAGCTGAACACCATTAAGCCCCATTTATTGAGGCCTTAAGGCCCTGCTTTGTCCAAAGAAACTAAAAGTAGTTCCCAGAATACAGATTCTATTCTAGAGAAGCAGGAGAGAGTGGAGCTGTGGGCTGATCCAGTCAGTCAGTGGGATTAAAGATGAAGAGATGCTAAAGGAGAGCGGGCCCCGGCACTGCTTTCCTGTTGGAGGAAGCTGCACCTGACCTCTGCCCGGGGAAGGTAGTTTCCACTGCTTCTGCATGCTCACATTCCCATCCCATTTGGATTTGGTCAAGATGGAACTGATGAACTCCAGAGCATGGCTGGTGGTACTGGAGTTTGTTCGTGTAAAAACAAAGAGTCCATCCAAGTACCTTTTTGTTTTTTAAAGAAAACTTTATTATTTTGAAAAATTTTCAGCCGGTGTGGTGGTGCACGCTTGTAATCCCAGCATTTGGGAGGCTGAGACCAGAGGATCCGGGTTCGCGGCCAGCCTCAGCTACCTAGTGAGGCACTCCGCAACTTAGTGAGACCCTGTTTCAAAATAAAGAATAAAAAATAGGACTGGGGGCGTAGCTCGGAGGTAGAGTGCCCCTGGTTTCAATCCCCAGTACCTCAAAAAGAAAAAAGAAAAATTTTCAAAACTTTTTTTTACAAGTGTGTGCCACCATGCCTGGCTATCCAAAACATCTTTATTTTATTTTATTTTGCATTTAATTATTTATTTAAATGTTTAAGCTCTCACACTAAGCTTTACAAGCTGGTGAAGACTGACAAATTAACCAAAACGTTTTTAAAAAGAAGTGAACCAACCCCATGTATTGTCAACCAGCTTCAGTGGTTATGAACTCAGGAACAATTTTGTTTGAGCTATACCTCAGCCCATTTCTCCCCACAAGTTAATATTTCAGTATGTATTTATTAAATAAGAGCTCTTAAACTGGGTGTGGTAGTGTACGGCTATAATTCCAGTATTTGGGAGACTGAGATAGGAGGATAACAGGTTTTAAGACAGCCTCAGCATTTTAGCAAGACCTTCAGCAACTTAGCAAGACCCTGTTTCAAAATAAAAAATAAAAAAGGCTGGGGGTATAGTCTGGAGGTAGAATGCCACTGGGTTCAATCCCCAGTACCAAAAAAAGAACAAGAAAAAAAAACCCTCAAAAAAATAAAGTTAACACCATACCATTATCACCCTTCAAAAAAACTAGCAGTTAAACTTCAGAGTTAGAGTCAGGATCTGAAGAAGGCCACACACTGCAGTTGGTTGTTAAGTTGTCCCCCTCTCCCAAGATTTTACTAGGAAAATTTTAAACATATAGCAAAGGTCAAAGAGTTTTGCAGTTAACACCTGAATACCCTCTGCCTGGATTCTGTCGTTAACCTTTTGTCACCTGTCTGCCCCTCTGGAGTCTTCAGCTGTAGTCACCCCATCTTTTTGTTTCATTTTTTTAGTTGAATGATTTTTAAAAAGTGGGCACTGCCTAAAGCACAAGATATTCTTACACAATCATATCAAGGTCACTCACCGAAGTGATCCTGAGGGGGAGGGAGGGGAAGGGGATTGGGGGGGGGATTTGGGAAGGGGTCAAATGAGAATTGTGTGCAAATATGTTGTTAACAACTCGTACTTAACAAAGATGTATGCTATATTGCACAAATTACTACAATAAAAAATTAAAAAAAAGAAAAAAAAAAAAAAAAAAATAAAAAGTGATATTAAAAAAAAAAAAAAAAAAAGTGGGCACTGTTTTGAACATTTTGCAGCTTGAGGCAGGTGGCCTCTCACTGGTTTGGGCTTTTCCTTCCCCTGGCTGTGGTTGGAAGGTCCTGGCCTCTGCAGGCCTGTGAGGGGAGCAGCTGTAGAAAGCACAGTGTGGCTGTTTGACCTGGTGGGGAGAGACCCAGTCTGCCTGGTGGGACTCACATTTTCTTTTTCTTTTTTTTTTTTTTGTGGTACTGGGAATTGAACTCAGGGGCATTCTACCTCCGAGCTATACTCCCAGCCCTATTTTTTATTCTTTATTTTGAAATAGGGTCTCACTAAGTTGCGGAGGGCCTTACTAGGTAGCTGAGGCTGGCCGCAAACCCGGTTCCTCCAGTTTCAGCCTCCCAAATGCTGGGATTACAAGCGTGTGCCACCACGTTCGGCTTGGACTCACATTTTCTTTTTTTATTTCTCCTGTGGTACTAAGGATTGAACCCCAAGCTACACCCCAAGCCCTTTTTTAAAATTATTTTTTGTTTTGAAACAGTCTCACTAGGTTGCTGAGAGTTTCACTCTGAGCTGAGGCTGTCCTCGAACCTGTGATCCTCCTGACCCAGCTTCCCAAGTACTGGGATTACAGGTGTGCTCCCCCACGGCCAGCTTAGACCCACATTTTCTTTTTCTTTTTTTGTGGTACTGGGCTTGGACCCACATTTTCTAACTGCAAATTGGCAGGGCGTAGAGAGGGGAGCACTGTCCTTCAGATGTGGTCTGGGAGGGAGGCAGGTGGCCTCCAAGTGGGTCCCTGTGGCCTGGCACCCTGAGAAAGGCTGGGAAGGGGTGGAAGCTGAGAGGACTGGGAGGAAAGCAGCTGCCAGAGGCCTTCAGTATGAGAGCTGGGTGAGGAGATTAGAGACCTTTGGGCCTCTGCTGAGGGCAGAGGCTGAGCTACCAGTCTCCCTCTGATCCCACAGCCTATTCCATCCTTTGGGAAGGCTGTCCTCATATCCAGGGGCTCAGAGAAGCTGGAACACTTGATCCAAACAGCAGGGAGCAGTTTTCCTACAACAGGATGTTAAAAGGCAATTCATTTAGCCTTTGGGGAACAGAGATGCCTTTATCCACCTGCATTCTTACTTAACAATTGAAAGCAGAACTTTTAATTCCAATGTATCCTTTAGTTCCATAGACTGGGCAATTGAGAATAATGGGATGGGAAAGAAGAGGAGAAAGGAAGAGAAAGCTGGGGCAGGGAGGAGATTTGAGCAAAGGAAAAGACGGAGTGTGGTGGTGCATGCCTGAAATACCAGAACTTGGGAGGCTGAGACTTGTGTCAGGTTCCAGGCCAGCCTCAGCAATTTAGAGAGGCCCTCAACAACTTTGTGAGATGCTGCTTCCAAGTTTAAAAATAAATAAGAGTGGGAGTGGTGGTGCACACCTGTATGTAATCCCAGTACTTGGAAGGCTGAGAAAGGAGGATCACAGGTTCAAAGCCAGACTTGGCAACTTAGTGAGGCTCTCAGCAACCTTAGTGAAAGCCTGTTTCCAAATAAGAAATAAAATCGGTCTTGAAGGTAGAATGTCCCTGAGTTCAATCTCCAATACCCCCCCCCCAAAGTGAATTTCTGATATCTACAGAGGGTCTACTAAACAAAAAACAAATAGATTGAGTGGGGGAACCAATAGGGAGGACAGAGCCTCCCTGCAAATAACTGTAAGTGTTAGTAAACATAGTCTGAAGCTCATGGATCTAGGAAAGCAAGAGCAATTCTTATCCCTGCCCTGGGATTTACTATTCACTTGCAACTTACTCTTTACAGCTCATACACTGTTTTTTTCCTTTCTTCTTTTCTTTATTTTGGTACTGGGGATTGAATCCAGGGGTTCTCTACTTCCAAACTACACCCTCAGCCTTTTTTATTTTTATTTTGAAACAGAGACTTGCTATGTTGCTGAGAGTCTTGCTAAATTGCAAAGGCTGGCCTTGAACATGCAATCCTCCTGTCTCAGCTTTCCACGTACTGAGATTACAAGCGTATGCCGCTATGCCTGGCCTTTATTTTCAAATTACCAGAAGCTCTGCTCTGCATAAGATATAGGAGAGACCAACTATTTTTTGCCTGTGGTATGTTATTATTATTGACTTGTGACCCTAACTTTTTGCTTGTATTTATTTTCATTTATAAAATGGGAATAATGTTTACCTTTCAGAGCTGTGCAGATTAAATGAAACTATATTGAAAAGGCTGACATTTAGTAAGCCCTCAAATATTAGTGCCCCTTTTGTAGTCAGTCATTATTATGGTTTAGAGCAGTGCTTCTCAAATGGTTTATGGTGAGGGATCAGTTTCATTTTGTATGTGTATGTGTGTGTGTTATTGTTGGGGATTGAACCCAGGGGTGTTTTACCTCTTATTACCACAGCCCTTTTTTTTGAAAACAGGGTCTCACTAAGTTGCTGAGGGTCTCACTAAATTGCTGAGGCTGATCTCAAACCTTCCATCCTCCTGTGTCAGCCTACCAAGTACTAGGATTACAGGTATGTACTACCATGTAAAATCTCCAATCTGCTGTGCTCTGATGCTTTCACAAAATACCTTATAAATGAAGTGCTAGAAAAATACACAAAGTACCACCCCCTGATTTTTTATCATTAGATTCAACAGACTCTTACTCTGCCTGGTTTCTGCACACATACATTCTGTTTTGCACTTGCCCCATAGAGATTGGGGTCAGGAGAACTGGGGGACCTGCCCCAGCCCATGGCCACACTGGGCAGCAAGGTTCAGAGGAGGCTTATAATATATTGAGGAAAGAAGTGTGCTCTGGGAGGGCAGTTGGTTTCCCTTGGCATGAAAGGCATCGAGCCAAGGGCCTCTGGGAGCTTTGGCTTAGGCAGGTGGGTGGTGGAGGCTGGCAGGGTGGTGCAGTGGCCCTGAGGCTCCTGGCAAAGGGGAGGGACCTGTGGGGGGCACAGCCCAGGGAGGGGCTTGTTTCCTTTCCAAAGAGCAGCCTCTCAAACTAACAGATGCAAAGCTTGTTGGAAGCAGGGAGCGGCTTGCACAGAGATGTCAGCTCAGGATGCCACTGGGGACTGGTTGGTCCCCCCGGTGCTAGGCAGCAGGCTCCTGGCTGAGATTTGGAATTGAAGAAGATTGCGATTGCCTTTCAGTCCTGGGTTGACTTAAATTTTACTTTTGACCTGTTTCAATATTCCAAATGTACCAAAAATAGGATGAAAAGCCTGGCTCAGTCTCCATCCTTCCCCATCTCTGCTTCTCATCGGCTTGTAAGATTTTCAGCCGTGTGTGTGTATGTGTGTGTGTGTGTGTGTGTGTGTGTCCCCTGTCTCACATTTGTATTGGAAGCACACAGTGGCATATTATAGGCACTGTTGTGTACTCTGCTTTCTTATTAACTTATCCCCCAGTTCATTCTGAAACAGCACCTATAGAGAGCATCCTCATTCCTTTTATGGCTGCATGATGTCCCTTGTTATGAACATACCATACTTTAGCCTCCTGTTTGTACATAAAGGCTGTCTATATTTTTTTGCTAGTATAAATAATGCTGCAGGAATTATCTTATACATGGGTCTTTTTACACATGTGCAAGCACATCTGCAATATGAAATTGCTGGGTTAATGGGTGGGGATGTACAAAAATAATTTTGACATATGTTGCCAAATTGCCCTTTATAGAAGTTCTACCAGCTTATGCTCTATTAGTGTGGATGATTGACCAGACAGGTTTGTTTTTTTTTAACAATTTCCTCAAAAATGTTAATTTTAAAATCATGAGGTAGGTAGCACAGTATCCACCAACAGGCTTTCTCAGAGCAAACCCCCCCTGGACTGTGCTCCTGGGATTCTGGGTTTGGGGCTATTCTCTATAGGGAGTCTCCCTTAGGAAGGGAGGATTCTCCTTCAGAACCTGCATTTTTGGAGTGGCTCTGAGACTGAGAAAATGGCAGCAGTGATCCTGAGAGTGAGGAGGCAATGGTACAACTGGGTAGGTCTGAGGGCACTGTCCTGGAAGCAGAAAGAGTACTGCGAAAAGATGAGACAGAGCAGACATTCCTAGAGACATTGTTGGATTGGCATTTAGTGCTCTGAGCCTGATGGCATCCTCTTGGGAGCTGAGGGGACCTGATTGACTTATTAGGCGTGGACATTGAGTAGTAGGCCTGACCCTTGAGCCAGGTGCTGGGAAGGGGCAATGAGCACAGCTACCTGAAGCCATCACAGATATACTCAACCTCAAACCCTGCACACTAAATACCTGGCTCCCATGTCCACATCACCTCTGCCACGGGTAGCAGGAATGTAGTGGTCACAAGACTGGAGTGTTCAATGTGGCAGGGAGAGGCAGCCAATTCAACCAAGCACCTGCCAGGTGGTCACATATGCAAACGAGCTACTATATGTGAGAGAATTCCAAAAAAATCCAAGAACTAAGTATGTTCAAGGATTTGCCTTGCTACACAAGTAAATGTGCTTTAAGTCTTTACCTTGGCTGTTACCTGGGCCACATTAAAATATCTTAAAAATGGAGAAAACCAATTATAATTACGTAGAAATTAGGAGCATGTGAAAATGCAGTATTAAGCCTCCTTATATAATTTTCCTTTTCACTTATTTTGGGATAACTCCTTTTGATTTAAGAACTTAGTATCCACATCAAGGCACACGGTTATTACTTTGTTCTCATTTTAAATTCTGAAATTCTGGGAATTTGTCCTAAGTCCTGGGAACTCTGCTGCCTTCCCAACTACTAAAGTCTAACAAAAAATAAAACTGTGACCATATTCAATGCCCAAGTTTTTTTTCCTTTAAAGGCTATTTAAGTTTATACAAAATATGTCTTATTTTCTCAGTCCTGAGCCAGTCCTGTTCTAGGGGAAGTGGTTGGGCACCCAGAGATACGGAACATCTCCACATCTGCTTTATTCAAGGGGTGCTGCCCTCGCTATCCACTCTGATCCCTGCCGTGTTTTTCAGATGACTTTGGGAAACTGGTGCTGGCTGAGGCCCTCCTGGAGCAGTATTTAAAGGAGAACCATGCTAAAATAAAAGACTCCATCCCTTTGCTGGAGAAGAATGAAGGCAGAATGAATGAAGCCAAAAATTATCTGAGCAGCATCCTTAACAACGGGAGGCTGCCGGTAAGTTGGCCGCAAGCCTGGGGCCTCCTCTCCTGTTGTTTTTTGCTTTCCATCTTCTGTCCAGCCCTCCCTAGTCATTCAGTTACCCAAGCAACAAGTCTCTCTTGGAGGTTGGCCTTGCACTGTTCAGTACAGTGGTCACTAGCCATGTGTGACCTTAAACACTCACAATATGGCTACTCCAACCTGGAATGTGCTGTGAATGTAGAATATACACTGGATTTTGAAGACTTAGTACTAAACAGGTAATGTAAAGAGATCTAACTTTTTATATTGATTACATATTCAAATGAGAATCTTTTGGCTATATTGGTTTAAAGAAAATGTTATTGAAGTTAATTTCAGCTGGGTGTGGTGGTGCACTCATGTAATCCCAGTACCTGGGAGGCTAAGACAGGAAGATTGCAGGTTCACAGCCAGCCTCAGCAACTTAGGCCCTCCACAACTTAGTGAGACCCTGTATCAAAACTGAACAATAAAATAGGGCTGGGGGTATAACTTAGAGGTAGAATGTCCCTGGGTTCAATCCTCAGTACTATAAACAATGAAATAATTAAATAAAAATTTTTAATTTCACCTTTTTAAATGTGACTCAAGTTGGCCATGATGGCGTGCACCTGTAATCCCAGTATTTGGGAGGCTGAGACAGGATTGCAGGTTCAAGGACAGCCTCAGCAAGTACTAAGATCTCGTCAACCTAGTGAGACCCTATTTCCAAGTAAATAAATAAATAAATAAATAAATAGGGCTGGGAGTGTAGCTCAGAAGTAGAATGTCCTTGTGTTCAATCTCCAGTACCACACACACTAAAAAAAAGAAAGAAAAAAAACTTAAGGAAGAAAGAAAAAATTTAAAAAATTATACATATGGCTCCCACTTGGGACTTAAGATATATTTCTGTTGGACAACCCTTGGTTGACCTAATATATGCCTGGCTGTTTGGGCTCCTTGAAGGGTGCTCAAGAAAAAAAGACCTCAGTGAGCACGGTGATCTAGTTGGAAGCAGGGAAATAGGCAGAGTTGACTAGCAACAGAATAAGAGTTCCAGAACAAAGCAAGCCAATTTAGTCCATGTGCTTTTTTTTTTGTGGTGCTAGGGATTGAACCCAGGAGTATTCTACCTCTGAGCTACAACCCCAGCCCTATCTTTTTATTTTTATTTTGAAACAGTGTCTCACTAAGCTGTGGAGGGCTTCACTAAGTAGCTGAGGCTGACCATGAACCCGGATCCTCCTGTCTCAGCCTCCCAAGTACTGGCATTACAAGCATGAGCAAGTACACCCAGCTCATGTGCATTATTGAGTACCTACTATATACAGGGCACTGAAGAGGGTTTGAGAGGGGAAGATTATGGCAGTACTAGAACTGGACCATTCTAGGAGCTGGATCTGGAAGAGAGGTACAGGGTCTGGACATAGGGAGGTAGAGCTGGGCATTTTTAGGCCAAGGAAGCAGTATGTAATCCAAGCTGTTTTTTGTTTGTTTGTTTATTGGCGTGTGTGTGTGTGTGTGTGTGTGTGTGTGTGTGTGTGTGTGTGTTTTACTGGGGATGGAACCCAGGAGCATTTTACCTTCAAGCTACACCCCCAGCCCTATTTTTTATTCTTTGTTTTGAAACAGGGTCTCATTAAGTTTTGAGGGACGCACTAAGTAGTTGAGGCTGGCCACAAACCTGCAATCCTCCTTTCTCAGCTTCCCAAGTACTAAGATTACAAGTGTGTGCATCACCATGCCTCAAGGGTTTCTATTATAAAGAATCCCATTAAAATCACCAGTTTAGCCAAAACAAGACGAGGGGAGCATGTAACTAAGTTGTAAAGGTATATTGGGGCTGGAGTGTAGGGACTGGAGCATCCGCCAAGAAGTGTACAGTTCATTTTGTAAACAGAGGAGTGCTAAGGGTGGAGGGAGAGGAGAGAGTGCGCTGGAAGTTCAAGGTTTCTGCTTCTAGGCTCTTTGACCTGGGGGTTGGGGGGTTGTATTTTAGCAGTGCGAGGTTTGTATTGGGTTAAAATAGCTGCCTGACCTAATGGGCCCTTCAGTTCTTCAACTGCCCATGAAAACGGTTGGACCCATTTGATGGGTTCCAGGCTTCTCCCACCAAGTCATCTCTCTTTTTATTTGTTTCTTTCCAGTAGACTCTATTAATTATTTTTAAATTATTTAAAAATAAATGTGATTCAGGCCTACTGTGAAAAGTGCAATCAATGAACAAATAAGTTGAATGATAAATAGAGGACCTTGAATGCCATCTTTCCCCCCAGGCCCACTCCCATCCTCTGAGTGGAGGAGCACTTGTCACTATTGGATGTGTGCCACATATGTTCTTTATGCATTTACACACACACACACACACACACACACACACACACACACACCTTTCTGTAGAGCTGTAGGATATGTATTTGACAAGTTCTCTGTTTCACTGAGAGCTTTCAGTTGGAACTTTCTCTGTGCTTGAACCTCATTTGTATTTTTTTTTTTTTTTTTGAGGTACTAGGGATTGAACCCAGGGACATTCTACCTCCGAGCTACACCCCCAGCCCTATTTTGTATTCTTTCTTTTGAAACGGTCTCACTAAGTTGCGGAGGCCTCACTAAGTAGCCGAGGCTGGCCGAGAACCCGGATCCTCCAGTGTCAGCCTCTCAAGTACTAGGATACCACGCCACCACGCCCGGCACCTCATTTGTATTGACAAAATGGTATCTACTTTTATTGTTGTGCCAACTGTTTCATCTATCAAATTCCATGTATTAAATACAAATTTTAGCTGGGTGTGGCAGCACATGTTTGTAATCCCAGTACTTGGGAGGATGAGTGAGGAGGATCACAGGTTCATGGCCAGCCTCAAGCAACACAGTGAGGCCCTCCACAACTTAGTGAGACCCTGATTCAAAATAAAGAATAAAATAAGGCCGGGGGTGTAACTCAGAGGTAGAATGCCCCTGGGCTCAATCCCCAATATCAATAAATACATACAATTTTTTACCATGTTTTATTAAGCAGAGACATACATAGGCACCAATAACATGGAGAAATTCACTGTTATCCAAGCCCAAACCAAAAACTTGATGTTTATCCAGTAAAATAAAATATTAAAAGTAGTTTGTGGGACTCTATCTTGACCCCGAAGGTCAGTGTATAGGGGGGTGATTTTCTTGGTGCATCCCCTTGCATCCCAAGTAGCTCTGATGGGTAAGAAGTGGGATGTGTGGCCCCTATGGACCTCCTCTAATTGCTTTGAAATGCTCAACTCTGGGTGGTCTGTAAGATCCTCTGCATCCAGTTCTGTGGAGATCAGTGAAAACATGCCACTTGTCATAACTTCTGTTATTCACTTAGCTTCAGGCATTGCGGAATCCCAAGGAGGCCCCCTTCTGCAATATTTCCTGTAGTCTCAGTTCTAAGCCCCAATTCTAAAGGAGGTGATCCCTAAGTGGAGGACTATACTAGCATGTGCAGGATTGGAACTCAGGCCCATCTGTCTCTATATCCCAAGCTCTAATGCTCTCTGTTACTTCTTGGTATTGCCTCCCAAAGTACTGGATTGAAAATAAAATAGTGCCTGAGAACTTGGATTAATTTTGAGCTGGGCGTGGTGGCGCGCGCTTGTAATCCCAGCATTCGGGAGGCTGAGACTGGAGGATCCAGGTTCTCGGCCAGCCTCAGCTACCTAGTGAGGCACTCCGCAACTTAGTGAGACTCGGTTTCAAAATAAAGAATAAAAAATAGGGCTGGGGGTATAGCTCGGAGGTAGAATGCCCCTGAGTTCAATCCCTAGTACTGCAAAAAGAAAAAAAAACCAGAACTTGGATTAATTTTGGATGACGATGGAATCCCCCCTTTTATAAATCCTTTTTTTGTTGTTGTTGTTGGTACTGGAGGCAGAATCCAGAGGCATTCTACTTCTGAGCTATACCGCCCCCACCCCTATGTGACTATTTATTTTGAAACAGGGTCTCACTAAGTTGCTGAGGGCCTTGATAAATTGTTGAAGCTGGAAACTGGCCTTGAATCTGTAGCCCTCTTATCTTAGCCTCCCAAGTACTGAGATTACAGACCTGTGCCACCACACCTGGCTGGCTTTTAATGTTGCCAAGTGAGGACATTAGAAAAGCCAAAAACAGAGCCAGGTGTGGTGGCACACACTTGTAATCCTAGACTTGGGAGGGTCTAGGTTCACGGCTAGCCTCAGCTACTTAGTAAGGCCCTCCACAACTTAGTGAGATCCTATTTTATTTATTTTTATATTTATTTATTTATTTTTTGCGGTACTGGGAATTGAACTCAGGGGCATTCTACCTCTGGGCTACACCCCCAGCCCTATTTTTTATTCTTTATTTTGAAACAGGGTCTCACTAAGTTGCCAAGTGCCTCACTAGGTAGCTGAGGCTAGCCATGAACCCAGATCCTCCGGTCTCAGCCTCCCAAATGCTGGGATTACAAGCGTGCGCCACCACACCCAGCGAGATTCTGTTTTAAATAAAGAATAAAAAATAAGACTGCGGACGTAGCTCGTAGGTAGAATGTCCCTGGGGTCAATCTCTAGCACCACACACACACACACACACAAAAACCAGAAAGAAAAGAAAAGCAAAAAAACAACACAAAACTGAAAACGGAATCATCATCATCATTGTTCCATAAAAAAACAAGACATCTGAATACCAGAGGCAAGATGGATATACTTTTAGGACTAAGTAGCTTTTTATTTTTATGTTATTTATTTATTTATTTGTTTGTTTGTTTATTTATTTATTCATTAATTCATTCATTTATTTATTTACGGTACTGGGAATTGAACTCGGGCATTCTACCTCCGAGCTACACCCCCAGCACTATTTTTTATTCTTTATTTTGAAACCGGGTCTCACTAAGTTGCAGAGGGCCTCACTAAGTACCTGAGGCTGGCTGCGAACCCAGATCCTCCAGTCTCAGCCTCCCAAGTACTGGGATTACAAGTGTGTGCCACCACACCCAGCTACTAAGTAGCTTTTAAAATAGTACCAGTTTAGTTTTATGAAACATTCACTGCATTATCGTTGTCCTCCATCCCCCCACCCCTGCCTTTTGGAAGCTCTGTTGTAAGCTGTCATTAGTGTACTAGAAGCCACCACTAGCCACACACCATCAACAGGCCCCGAAACATGCCTTTTTGGGCCTCTCTGTCCTTTCTCCATATATAGTAGTAGATAATTATAATAATTACTTACGCCCTGTATTTATATAGCTGCTTTCTCAGGAACAGTTCAAAGCGGTCTTCTGGACTTTGCCCTATTAATGTTCTTAGCATCACTGTGATGGGAGGGAAGGACTGGATGTTATTGTCTCTCCCTCACCAACGAGCAAAATGAGGCCCAGGCTAAGAGGAAATGAGCCCATGGCTTGAGACCTCATGGTAGAGTCATCGTCTGGCTCAGAAACACCGTGGGCTGTGCCCCTCTGGGGATGTGTCATCTGTGGCCCTGGCCCAGGAAGTGGGTGGCCTCTTTGGGGAATAAATTCATTGCAAATGGCCTTGAAAAATTCAGCCTTTGAGAGTGAATCAGTAGTGAGAGAGGGGGCCTTCCAAGTCCTGTGTGCATGTATGTCACTGTCAACATGATTTACATTATGATGTGAGACTATAAGGCACCAATAAAAGCATAGTTGAAAAAAAATGAGAGAGCAGACCAGTGAGCAGAGGCCAATCGGGCCTACTTTGGTGGAGGCATTGTATGAGTTCAGAAGGGGTCCCAGAATTTGAAGAATTGACCTAAAGGAAAAAAAAAAGAAGAAGAAGGGGTCCTTGGTGGTCAGGGAGCTTCCAGGGGGAGGTGAGTCTGAGCAAGGCCCAAAGGATGGAAGAGGATCTGGACAGGCAGAGAGGAGGGGACCAGAGTGAGCAAAGGCAACAGAGGAGTGTGTATTTACCCATTCCCAGAGCCTAGTGGGGAAGGAGAATTTGGCTTCCTGGGGCCATGCTTTGCCATGCTCCATTTTTCTTATTTGGCTTTGTGGAAGGCAGCAGATGGTAGGGAATGCTGAGACTCCTCCTGGGGTCACAGGTGTCCCTGACTCTTACCTCTCCATGGGGAGAGGAAAAGCACCTCCCTGTCAGTGACAGAGGTCAGGGCTGCATCTCCAGGGAACTTCGTGGACAGATTGATGCTCTTGTGTTGGGGACAGTGGCCAGAGCCTGGCCCAGAGGGGTATGGACCAGCTGAGCACAGGAATGGAGGCAGGGGCTTACAGCACATGGCTTCAGGAGGTGGGGGACTTCAGAGTGGGAGAGAGCCTGCGGTCAAGGCCAGAACTCAAGGCCAGGTGGCCCAGCCCAGGGGCAGCTCAGCCTCCCTGAGCCAGCAGTACTGGGTACCCAGCTGTGAACGCAGCCCATGCAAGGGTAGTGGTGTCCAGAGCAGACCAGCCTCCTGAGGCCCTGAGAGTCTTGTGGGGTGGAGATTTATGTGCAAGCAGCACTTAAGAATGTGTGTGTGTGTGGTGGGGGGGAAGCAAGTTTGAATTCAGGCATGTCAGGCCTCCTAATGCTGTACTTTGCCCACTTCTGATAAGATGAGGACAGTGACCCAGGAAGATGTCTCTTCTCCCACACTGCTGATGTGGCTGCTCCTCCCCTGCTGTTGTGGGTGCAGGCGACAGCTTCAGGGTCCTCATAGGCTCTTTCTGAGGCTTTTTACCTAACTATATTCATGTGTGTGTGTGTGTGTGTGTGTGTGTGTGTGTGTGTGTGTGTATACACACACATACATACTGTCCCAGCCCATACCAAGAGAAGAGTGACCTCAAGGAGATACCCACACAGAAATAGTCTGCCAAGAAGTAGGACTTAAACTGGGCATGGTGGCACACTGCTGTAATCCTAGTACTTGGGAGGATGAGATAGGAGGATCATAGGTTCAAGGACATTCTCTTTTATTTATATATAAAGAGAACATCCCCAAATTATAAGCTTCATGCCCCATAAAACTTGGCCCAATCTCTGGCTCCCTACTCGCATTCAGGATAAATGCTTGAATTCCTGAGGACCCCTCCTGGGCTGAAGCCCTTAGGGGCTTCAGGAGAAAGAAGACAGGGTCCAGTCTGCCGCTGCCTGGAGTCTAGACACACAAAACAATTAGGCACTCATATAAGAGCCCCTAATTTCATTAAGAGCTATGTTATGGGCAGTGGACCATAGGTTTAGAGAGGGGAGTGTGGGTGTCAAGGAGAGCTGAGGAGGAGGACAGTTCTGAGCAGGCCTCAGGCAAATCATAGCTTATGGCTCCATGGGGGTGGGGGGTCTTCATTCCAGGGAACCTGGTGCAGGTAGGGTGGAAGTTTTGAGACTGGAGCCTGCTAACATGTCCTTGTCCTTTCAGCCACAGTATATGAGTGAGGCCATGCTGATCCTGGGCAAGCTGCATTACGTGGAGGGCTCGTATCGAGACGCCATCAGCATGTATGCACGAGCCGGGATCGATGACATGTCCGTGGAGAACAAGCCCCTATATCAGATGCGACTGCTGTCGGAGGCATTTGTCATCAAAGGTAGTTGTGAGGACCAGTTTGGGCTCCCCAACACCATGCCCAGCTTGTTCCACTATGGCCCCCAAGTACCTAGAGCAGGCGGCAGCGCTAGGGCAGTGGATGCAGTGTTAAGGGTGGGCTTGTAGGGTAGTGCCCAGATCCTTAACCCTGGGTAACATCCAAACACTGCTTTTCAGGATATGCACTGTGGCTGCCCAAGCAGAACATCAGGGGACTCAGGTTCTTGCCCTGGCTCCATTGGCAACCAGTTACCCAGCTGTATGCCTTTGAGCAAATTGTCTCTTCATCTTTCTTAGCCTCAGTTTACTTACCTGTAAGATAGGATGATAATACATATCCTCCCAGGTATTCCTGTGACCTCTCAGGGTTCCCATGACCAGGAGGAATCAGCTGAGTTGTGTAATCAGGTTGAGAAAGCCTTAAAGCATGTGCAATTGCATTGTCAGGCTGGCTCAAGTAACTGACACTGCCTACCTTCCAATGTCTAGTGCTATAGAGGAGTCTCACTCTTCAGGTGTTGGATGGGCACGTGTTAAAAGCAGCCCAGGGAGGGGATGCTGGGATCCATTGATATAAACAGTTTCTGCCCTAGGGGAGCTCACAACCTTCCCAGGGCAAAGGACACTCTGGAGGAAACTCAGAGACACAGGATCAGTGATGCAGGACTTTCCTGAAAGTATTAAATGCTGGTAAAAGCCCTGTTTGAACTTTGAGCTTTCAGCCTCCTGTTTCCCAAGATCCATAAGCTCTGGGATAGGCCTGAATGTGCACCTTGGGGTCACTGAGGTCCTGAAAGTCCCTCTGCTCAGACTGTCACTGGGAATCTTGGATGGTTGATCATCTCCTTATTCCAACACGACTAACCTCAAGAAAGGTCTAGAAAGCCCACATGTAGTCCTATGGAGATTTGGTACCTGGCATTAGTAGAGTATGCACTACTCTCTTTCTCTTATAGATGGGGACATTTTCTCCACCTTATATATGGGGAAACTGAGGCCTAGAGAGGATTCATACCTTGCCTAAAGTTACCCAGATTTGTGGTACAGCCAGGACTAGAACCTCTGGTCTCTGATGCTGGCTTTGGAATATGTGCACACCTGCCCCCTGTACATTCACCCGCCTCCTCTGGGTCCCAGTAGGAGTGACTCTGACATCAGTGGAGGACACACCTTCCTTGACTAGCCAGAGGGGCTTTCCTGGGGGTTGTTTGTCTACCCTGCGTCCCTGGGTCCTCTCCCCATTGAGTCTACGCTATCCCAGGAAACCTGCTGAGTCAGTCCTCTGGACAGACCCAGTGCAGTCTGCAGGTGGGCAGGCACCCATCCAGGAGGTTCCGGTCTCTGGGGGTCTTCTCCCTTTGCTCACTTAACCTCATCTCTGTGCCTCTGGCACAGGCCAGTCTAGAGGATGATCTTCCTTTGGTATTTGGGTCTTTGGAGTCTCTTAGAAACCACTTCTGCCATGGATGCCCCAAACTGAACACCCTTCCTTGGGTGTCCCTTTCAGTCCTTTCCCTGTTAACCTGGCTCCGTACATATTGCTCCCTGTCTCCTGCTCTCTACTCCTTCCAGCATGCCTCCAGCTTCTTGGGGGAACACAGTCCTGGTGGTCAGAGGTCCTGTCGGGGAGGTAAGGAGCCGGCGCTGCCGGCGCGGGCTACTCTGTTGCGAGCTTTACTGGCTCCCCATCCTTGTCCCCATCCCTCTGTGACTGCACGCAGCACCCCCTTGCCTGCCTTATCTCTGCCTGTCTTCCCTGTCCTGTTGCAGTGACCACCTCTGCTATTAGCATGCTGATATTTGCCTGATCCTGTATGTGCCTGAGACCAAGTACCAGGCTGCCAGGATGTGCATGATGTTGACTTTTCTGGGTTTTGGGGAATCTGATGGGTCCCTCCAATGCCAAGGGAAGGCCACATACAAAAGCAGATGAAGACAGCTAGTAACTGGACTATCTTCATTTGAGAGCATGAAGGTGGGGGCAGCAGGAAGCCCCTGAGCTCAGAGTGATAATATCCATTAGGCTTCCACTCCATAGCAGAATCCCCACTAAATCCCCACAGTGACCCAAGTCAGTATTCTCTGCATTCCATACTACAGATGAGGAGCTAAGGTTGCAAGGTCTCACGGGAAGTGACTGAGCCACGATTTGAATCCAGGCAGCCAGAGTTTGTACACATCCTGTGTTGTTGCTACTCAGAATCTTAGGCTGGAAGGAATCAGCAGTGATTTAGGCCAGATCTTCATGTTACAGATGAGGAAACTGAGGCTGGCAGAAGTGAAGCCACTTACCGGGGACATAGGTTACCTTGAGTTTGGACTAGATTCCTCCATTCCAGGTAGCTCTCAGTTGTGGTCCTCTCCGACTCTTGGCCTGGATGTTACGCCACAGCTCTGTGGTTCCACTTGGTGCTACCTGGTTGGGCGGGGAGCTTGGGTCTCAGGAGTACCTGGTTGGAGGGAGAGGACAAGACCCAGGTGCCACTGAGGAGCCTGAGCCAGCCAGGCATGGAGGCTTAGCAGGGCTTGCGTTTGGGGGTCTCCAACTTGGAGATGCTGTCCCAGGAGTCAAAGCAGCAGACTTTGGGTCTCTATTCCATCCTCAAAAACCTCACCTTCACCCTCTTTCCCTGTTGGAACAGAACAGCTTGGCAGTGTGGCCTCATGAGTATCCCTCACAAGGACTTGGCCTTCCTCTGCAGCAGGAGTGATGTGCATCCATGCATTAGATGCATGACGTGCTCTGATTCTCTGGGAGGCTTAGACACCAACCCAGGAGCTTGAGAAAAGGGAGCCATAGCAGCAGTAAACAGGCCACATGTATATGTTTCTCTAGCATGGGGGAGTATATGATGGGAGAATGGAGTACACAACTTCTATGAGGGGAAAGGAGTTATTGTGCATGTCAAGTTTGTTCAGAAATAATAGAAAACCAAATTTCCCAACTAAGATAGACAAAATACTATTGTGGGAAGACCTGTCATTTCCACATCTGAGTGGCCTATGTCCAGCCTCTTGCACTCACTGTCCCCAAGATTTTAGTCACACCTATGCTGACTGACTGGGTCTTGTTAGGAGTAGACTGGATTTTGGGGCCTGTGGGTGACCCCTGGAGATGGTTTGGCCCCAGAGGCTCTGGCTTTGGAGGAAGAATGGCTTCTTCCTGGGTCCTGCCTCTACTGCTTTTGGTTGCAGTGGCAGCCAAGCACCTGTCACTTAGCGATGGATCTATTCTGTGACCAGCAGCTCCCAGGTCACCTGCAGGTCCTGGGCAGAACTGAGGCCCCTCTGCTGCCTGTCACAATGACATGTTCAGTCCTTCACTCCCCAAGAACGTACCAATTTACCAGTTTCCTGAGCCCTTCAGGTGCACCTGATGTTTGGTGGCATTCCAAAAACTATGAGGTACAGGCCCTCCACTGAAAGCTGGGCATCTAATATATATGTGTGTGTGTGGGGGGGGTGATGGTCAAGGGGCAGGATTATTATATGTGCAACCCCCAGTAACTTGTTAGAAGTGTAGATTCTCAGCCTCTTTCAAACCTGCTAAATCAGAACCTTACTTTAAAGCCATCCCGGGTGATGTGTATGCACATACAGTCAGGGAAACACTGCCCTGAGACATGTTTCATAAATATTTATTGATTAACAGGTTATCATTCATCTCAGTGAGATGGAAGGTGGCTGTTATTCCCTTTTATGGATGAAGAAACAGGCTTGCCCAGGCTCATGCAGCCTGTAAATAGTACTGGTGGCCAGATGGATGTCTCCAGAACTGTGTCCTGCCTGAGAGAGAGAAGCCCACCAGAGGGTGATGGG
Organism: Graphiurus murinus; assembly: GCA_004027655.1. Taxonomy (NCBI): domain Eukaryota; kingdom Metazoa; phylum Chordata; class Mammalia; order Rodentia; family Gliridae; genus Graphiurus; species Graphiurus murinus. Next base: position 26,103 of record PVLC010018562.1, read on the forward strand.
AGCAGATTGCAGTTTCCTTCCAGATGGGCTTGTGCAGATAAAGACCCTCTTCTCTCTGGGTCTTATTCAGCCCTGGGGGAGCAGGAGCTGTAGGCCCAGCGAAGCCCTGCACATCTTCCCAGGGTCGACTTTCTTGGTGTATGTATATAGGTGGAGTGCTGATGGTTGAATTCTTCAGAAAATTTCCTTTTATGTTTCAACCTAACATCAGTCATCTTGGTCCAGTATGGAAGCCTGCCCCCTAGTACTATTCCTCAGGCCCTGCTTGTGACTTCTGCCAGCCCAGTGTCCCCTGACTAAGCATGTTAGAACAGGATAAGGCCCTGGGAATGAAAGCATACTCGGGCTAATTCCAGGGTCAGGTGACCAATAGGTATTCTGGATAGAGTAGCTCTACTCCCACCCTTGCATGTTTGGGGGTGGGGAGCATCTTCTATTTACTCTCTATTAAAAGCAGTCTGGAGCCGGGCATGGTGGTGCACACTTGTAATCCCAGCATTCGGGAGGCTGAGACCAGAGGATCCGGGTTCGCGGCCAGCCTCAGCTACCTAGTGAGGCACTCTGCAACTTAGTGAGACTCAGTTTCAAAGTAAAGAATAAAAAATAGGGCTGGGGGTATAGCTCAGAGGTAGAATGCCTCTGAGTTCAATCCCCAGTACCGCAAAAAAAAAAAAAAAAAAGAGAAAAGCAGTCTGGGGCCAGGTATGGTGGCACACACTTGTAATCCCAGTACTTAGAAGGCTGAGATAGGAGGATCACAGGTTTGAAAACAACCTAAGTGACTTTGTGAGGCTTTCAGTAATTTAGCGAGACCCTGTTTCCAAATAAAAAATAGAATAGGGCTGGGGGTGTAGCTCAGAGGTAGAATGCCCTTGGGTTCAATCCCTAGCGCCATAAATGCATGCATGCATACATGCATGCATACATACATATATAAATGTAATCTGGGCCAGCATGGTAGTGCATGCCTCTAATCCCAGTACTTGGGAGGCTGAGACAGGAGGATTGCAGGTTCAAGGACAGCCTCAGTGACATAGTGAAACTCTCAGCCACCTAGTGAAACCCTGTTTCCAAATAAAAAATAAAAAAAGAGCTGGGGGTATAGCTCAGAGGTAGAGTGCCCCTCATTTCAATCCCCAGAACCAAACAAACAAATAAGCAAACAAACAAACAAATAAATAAAACAAAGCAATCTGGAATACCTTAGTTGCAAGGCCCTTCCAGGAAGGCCTGTCTGTGGTGGTGCCCACTTTTGTGAAGCCCTTGGCAGACCCCTGTGCACTTGGTTCCATGGCTGTCATTCCTGTCTTCCACTGCATCCCAAATCCCTTGAGGATGGCTAGTCATTTCTTTTGCACCCTCAACCAATCTTCTCTCTCTCCTTTCCTGGAGCCCTGTGTGTCCCCTGCTGACCTGGTGCCCAACACGATCTGTGAAGTCTGGTCCCTGCTGTTTTTCTTGAGCCATTATCCTGGCTAATTACATCCTTTTGCTTTGCTCTGTACATGGATGAACCCCATCTTCCCTTTGGACACACATCAGGTACTCCTGCACCAGCAGCTTCTGTGATTATTCATCCCATAGCATCTCTCCCTCCTCCAAGCTCACTGGGATGTGCGGGCATATCCCTGTTCCCCCTAGTCAGAGGTCAGTGGACCTCCTTCCTCCAGGGGTCTGACCTCTTGTGTTGTTTCTCATGAGGTCACTGGCCCAGTTCTCATGGAGAAGGTATAGTCTGTGAGCAGTTGATTCAGCAGGGGATGCCTAGGTGTCAGGTGAACAGTAAGGGTCCCTTCCCTTGAGGGACCTGCCCTGTGTGATGTGGCTCTTTGGGAGGAGGAGCTAAGCATGTAGTAGCTACAGGCAGAGACAGTGTGGCATACACTCGTTGGTGCCACTCTTTCCTGTCCAATTCCTGGATGGATCAGTTCTTAGCATCAGTGAAGTCTGCTGGTTTTTTGTTTTGTTTTTTTTTGCGGTACTGGGGATTGAACTCAGGGGCATTCTACCTCTGAGCTATACTCCTAGCCCTATTTTTGATTCTTTATCTTGAAACAGGGTCTCATTAAGTTGCAGAGTGCCTCACTCTGTAGCTGAGGCTGGCCGCAAACCCAGATCCTCCGGTCTCAGTCTCCTAAATGTTGGGATTACAAGCATGCGCCACCACGCCTGGCAAGTCTGCCGTTTTGAAAAAGCAGGAAACAAACACCCCAGAGATATGGGTGGACACCCCACAGCTTATTACCGTGGCTTGCTGTGGACTTCCTACATTCCTGTGCTGTCTCAGGCACATGGTATCCCCAACTCTGTTCTATAAGAGGCTCTGCCTTTGGCCCTCTAAGAGGAGCATTTGTGAAGAGTCCCTCTGGGCTGCTGCTCCTGGGTAGTTCCTTCCTGGTAGAAGTAGACACTTGAGATGACTTTGTGAGCTGCGTAGACAAAGGGGTCGTCTGGCTGTACAGCTCCCTAGAGCTCCTAGCAATAGGCCTTTGGGCAACTGGTATCTGATCCATGGATAAAAGACAAGGGCCAAAGAGTGCATTTCTCAAAGTTCCTTGAATCTAGATCCAGGATCAAGGGTTCTGCCCTCAGTAGCGGCTCACTGGGCTCCTCTCAGCCCCCAGCCCTCAGTTTAATGGGTAAGCCATGGGCTGGTCTGGCAGGCACATACCCTTACTCCAAGCTGCATCTTGTTCCCACTAACAATGAGAGCCGCAGCAGGAGGTCCTTGTGAGGTCCAGAAGAGGTAGTCAGACCTTTTTCAGGCCTGGTCTATCTCCTGATAGAGACTAGTCTCTCTGTCTCCTCCAGCACTGCCTTCAGCAGAGACAGAGGATTTCCAGCTCTGATGATTTGACTTGACTCCCAGTGATCTTGGATTATTATACATACAGGCAAAAGGGCCCCTTAGCAAAGCCTTGTCATTCAGAGGGGCTGTCAGGAGTGCAGCTAGTATGGTTTGCTTTTTGTTTGCTTTACTGTGACCCCAGGAAGTGTCTATCACAGGCTAATATCCTGAGATGTCCTACCACATGCCCTGAAGCACCAGCCTCCATGGCCCAAGGTCTCACCTCCAGATGAAACAAGCTGCCTTTCAGCCTGTGCAACTGCTGCTGCTGCTGCTGCTGCTGCTGTGCATTCCAGTTTCTTAGCTGGGAAATGGCAATACTATCACTGCTGACCTCAGTTCAGCCAGTCCTGTATTTCAGGAATTGTATCCTCTAAAATCATGTTTCTGGGGATCAGTTTCTATATAACTGGACTTATGGTTGTAATGACAAAAATGCAGCTCCAACTAGATGGGAAAGTAACCACAAAAATGGGGAGGGACTGGGCCCATATAAATAAAAAGTCATTGGGGGCAGAATGACATCAGTTGGATCCAGGGAAGAGTATGTTGAAGCCAGACATGGTGGCACACGCCTGTAATCCCAGTATTTGGGAGGCTGAGACAGAAGGATTGCAGGTTTGAGGCTAGCCTCAGCAATTTAGCAAAACCCTGTTTCAAAATAAAAATTTTAAAAAACTCAGGGTGCAGCTCAGAGGTATAACACCCCTGGGTTCAATCCCCAGTGCCATACACCTACAAGGTTTTTTTTGTTTTTGTTTTTACAGTACTGGAGGTTGAACCCAGGGGCATTCTACCTCCAAGCTACACCTCCAGCCCTATTTTTTATTCTTTATTTTGAAACAGGATCTCACTAAGTTGCAGATGAGTTCACTAAGTAGCTGAGGCTGACCTCAAATTTATGATCCTCCTGTCTCAGCCTCCCAAGTACTGAGATAAAAAGTGTGTGCCACCATGCCCAGCTTACACACACAAATTTAAAAAAATAAAATTTAAAAGGAGTGTGTTGAGGTCTTTTCAGCAGCTCCAGATTTACATGGGTTTTTTTTGTTTTTTGTTTTTTGCAACACAGCACATCAGCCTCAGGAAAGCGTGCCTGAGGAAGGTTCTCATTGACCTGGCTTGGTCTTCTGTCTAACCTGGAGCCTGTTATGGTGACCAACACCTAGGATGCTGGGTTAATGGCAGGAGTGGGAGTTACCCCCATTGGAATCCTACGACCTGGGTTATAGAAATCCTATGGACTGGGTTGTAGAAATGGCTCCTCAAAGGGAAATTGGGGTGCTGTTACCAAAGTCGGTGAAAGGTATGGAGGGTGGAGGCTGGAACCCAGCCGAAATGCCTCCCCTAAGGTCATTCCAGGGGTGGCAGGGCAGGATGGAAGTTCAGGCCTCTCTAATCCCAGCTGTAGGGCTCATGCCTCACACCCAAGGAGTGCTCCTACACTTAGCCACATTGTGGCAGAGGAGATGATGGAGCCTTCTTGGGAGGTTGGGAGGGCAGCTGGCTGTGAAGGAACTTGAAGCCACTATGCAAAGTAGAAAGGAAAAGTACATTGAGCAGCTGTGAGGATTGTCATGTGCAGTTTCTTCTCCTTGCCCTTTGTTGTTGTTATTTTTGTTTTTCTGTTCTTTTTTTGATCAGTGCAACACCAAGATTCTATTCTCACTTGATATTTTATGGCTTATTAAGTTTTTAAAAAATAAATTAAGTAAACATCAGGCTACTTAGAGGACAGGAGGTGACATATTTGGTCTTTGTTTTGATTTTTCGGCAGGAACAAACTTGGTTTTGGCCTCCTCTTTTTATTTTATTTTATTTTATTTTATTTTATTTTATTTTTTGTACTGGGGAGTGCTCTAACCCCTCTCAGCACTTTGTATTTTTTAAAATTTTGAAACAGAGTCTCACTAAGTTGCTGAGGCTGTCCTCAAACCTGCAATCCTCCTGTCTCAGCCTCCCGAGTGCTGGAATTACCGGCATACACCACCAGGTATAGGGCATAGACTGTTCCCTTGTAGCCAAAGTGGTGTACTCTTGTGGTCTTGCTGCCCTGGCCCCAGACTAGGTCCACAGAGCTGAGAGGCTGGCTTCCAGCTAGAGAGGAAGAGGCAGGCCACCATTGGGGGAGTTCAGAAGGGGTCTGGCTATGTCCATTGTGTGTTCACCAAGCCTTCAGTGAGTGTCTTCTGGGCTGAGAGATACCAATACAAGATAAGATGCATCTTCTACTGGCTATGGCAGTGGAAGCACGATGGTAAACAGAACTAAAGGAGGGAGGCCATGGGGCTGGACAGGAAGAAGGTGTAGGGTCTCCCTGTCTCTTGTCCTGGCAGCTCTCTCCTCCCTTTTCAGAGGCTACCCCTGAAAGTAGTCAGGGGAGGTGGAGTGTGGACAGGGCGTTGAGGGGCATTGGAGAAGGCAGCACTGAGACTCAGGCCCATCCCTCAGCAGGGTAGACAGCTATAACAGCCTCAGACACTCACATGAAAGGTAAGTAAAGAGCCTGAGTTTGGGGATCCCTGGTGGGTTACTGAGGGTAACAGAAGATCCCTGAGAGTGTGAGCAGAGATGTGAGGGTGTTGAGACCAGAGGACTTGGATCTAGTCTCAACTCTGGTGCTTTTTATCAGAAGGGACTTGGGATGAATCTCTTCTCCCTGAGTTAGAACGCTCATCTGGAGTCCCAGAGAAGGGTTACCTTGTGAGCATGACCAGAGAAGAAAACATTTTCTGAAAGCATGTAGTCTGTTCTTCTTATTTCACTTGATTTAATTATCATGGCTTTGCTACAAGCTAGTAATTGTTAGTAATTTCATTTTGTGTTTAGAGAAACCGAGACTTAGGTTTCTAAACATTTTGAGGTATATCCTTCCAGTCTTTTTACCTGTAGGTTTATATGTACCTTTTTTTTTTTTTTTTTTTTTTTT